>JAAAKE020146070.1:0-12665 GCA_010014785.2 Anisolabis maritima | reverse complement strand
CTTCTTTTTTGGTTTTTTTTCGGAATTTCTAACAAATTATGACGGTATTAAATTTACCCCGGTTACATAGCTTTCTATCTACTTTTAATTACCCCCCCCCCCCCCCCCAATGTAATTAATGAACCTATACCTTTTATTTCGTCATAATGCATAATTAGGAGAGCTACATGAAATTTAAAATCATCAAATTTCATAATTTTTTTCTTATTATTAAATTATTTATTTTTATTTAGGTCCTCGAATTATTCATTAAGAGGAAACAGGATACAGTTTGTCCAATTACTTTTGAGGGGGATAGTATATACAAATTTAAAATATTTGTAGATATGCGTCATTTGTTCTATAAATAAAGTTTAGCCGAATTTTGACTCATTTGGTAAAAAACCCCCCCCCCCCCCCCAATAATTATTAATCTTCAGCTACAAACTCTTCTATTTTACAGGTTATTTATCGTGAAATCTAGAAGGTTACGAAATTGCAGCGATTAAATTTTACTTTTTTTTAATGTGACCCTCTTTCTATCCAAAATTAGATAGCCGGGCTTTTTATCAAAAGTTATAAATAAACTTGATTTTTTTTAAGGATTTTTTCGGCATCTGTGGTCATTTAGACTCCGTCCTTATAAAATTAATTTCTTTTCCATATATTTAAGAAGGAAGAATTCCAATGAAACGAATCTGGCGCATGCGCGACGAATGTTCTTTTGGAAGTAATCAAGCTATATTTAATTTGGTTCTACCTTGAAATAAATATGAGTGTACTCAATCTCGGGACACCCTGTATATATATTTAAAGGTTTTATCACTATTAAGATTTTATCTCCACTATTGTTCGATTTCCAACGTGAACTTGTTTGTATTTTTTTTTTCTTGTTAGAAATAGAGCAGTTAATTGTAAACACGTTTTTCCTTGACAGTCAAATTAAACCTCTGTACTTTACTGCTCTATATTTAAGTTTTAGGAAGAAATTACAGGCTGGCTACGCAGCAGCGTAGCTCCAAACCGAATGATTGATACCGGCCCCAGAAATTATAGACGAATCCATACCGAAAACGGATTTTCACTCAGTTGAAATGTTTTCTATTTCTGCACTTGATAAATCACTTCACTGTTGGAAAAAATGATGGGTATTTATTTTCTGCAGTGTTTTTTTTTTCTCATAATTTAGTCTTGTCAAAATTATTTAACTCAAATTGGAAGTTAAGAAAGTCTGATGTGGCCACTCTTTCACAGTTAGCGTGCGTTCTTGTATTTTGATGATAATACATCATTAAAAAAAAAACAAAAAAACAAAACAAAAACGTTCAATATTTTCCGCAGCAAATATATTTCTTTAGTTTAAAATAAAGTTTCTCAATCTAAATCGAAATTTCAATGTAGTATTCAGTTAGCCTCAAGAGGTGACCAAAGTCAAAGAAAAGGAAAATAAATTAAAATTCAATAGTAGTAAAAAATTACTAAAATAAAAAAGTTTACATTACAATAACCACTCCCAAAAGTAGAAAAAGTAATTCAAAAAAGAATACAAGATAAAATTTTTTCCCTCCTCTCTTCTTCCACCTCTAACTAAGAATCCTGAACCGAATTTTTAAAAAATTTTTTAATTTTTAAATTTTATAAAATTTCCAAAGATATATTGAATTAAATATAAGCACGAAAATATATTAGATGAAATATTAATTAATACGGTCTTTATCCTTAAACTCAATCAATTGCAATGTATAGTACAATGCGTTTCAAAAGAAAAGCCTATCATAAGTGCAATTACTTTATTAAAAAAAAAAAAATTATGGAAAGGTTTTTCTAATAAAAATTTCCTTCTCTTTTAAAAACAATAAAGTAATGGATGAAATTTACAAAACTTTTTTATCAGAGGATATTAGATATATATGATAAATTGTGGATTATATATTGAAAATATCAGTTATCCGACTATATTTATTTTAATTAATTGATAACTAATATATGCTAATTTTGAATAAATTTTCTCTCATAAAACAAATGACAAATCACTAAACTTAAGATCATGAATCAAAAGCTATACATCTACTCTTAAATGGACTGGAGCATTTCTTAATATTATTTATTAATTCTCTTTAATAATTTAAAAATAAATAAATTTAGTATTTACAAAATAACCCTTGTTAAGCCGAAAACGAAATTTATTTTTTAATGATAACTGTGAAAGAAAAAAAATGTCATTAATAAATATTTAGATACAGGAAAGTTGGGAGACCACTGTATGTTAATAACAAACCCTTTGACTTTGGAATTAAAATTTTAATTAATTTAATTTAAAAAAAATATTAATTAATTTAAATACCATGCTACCCTTCTGAGAAGAAACCTAACAGGTGGAGAGAAAGTGAAAAATTCTTCAGGGAAATAAATAAATATAATTTTTATTCAATTGAGAAAAGGTCCAATTAAATATTCCTAGTGTTTATTGATTTCGTTGCCTTCAGGGCTGAGAGACCACCCCAGTGAATTCAGGGTAGGACCCGGGGGCCTAGGCATAGAATCTCGCGCACGATACGCCGGAGGACACTCAATCCCTAATAATACTTAATTTATAAAAATTAATAAATATTTGCAATAAATGTATAGGATAATATATTCAATAGTTTTTTAAACGAATGAATAAGGAAGAAAAAAAAAATATTCAAATTAAAAAGTCAACACAAACAATTTTTCTAGTTTTTTAAAATAGACATGTGAACTTAACGAATTATTTATTAAAGAAAGTGTGAAAAAAGACCAGACAAGATTCTCTCTTGGAATGTTAATATCTTTTTAGAAAAAAAAAAAAGATTAAGAAGATATCTTGGAATTAAGTATCCCGTTTTGCACCATTTGAACGCCCACCAATAAGAATTGAAAATTTATCTCCAGTCGGCTGCTTAAATTCTCGCCAGCATCCCATTAATCGTGCTTTTTTGGAGTGGGGGGAGCTCCGGTATTTTTGGGGGCTCCACGGGTCGCCCTCGGCGACCCCCGACACGGAAACCACATTAGTCTTGCTCTCCCGAGGACGGCGATTATGTTCATCGTCTCCACGGCCCTATCGGCTAAACATGGATGGCCAATTTAAGCCGACACTCGGCTCCAATTTGTTGCCATTTAATTGCGCCCATGTTTTATTATTTTATGAACCTAAGCCTTTTTTTTTTTTTTTAATAAAAAGAAGAGAAAAGGAAAAGAAAGAGTTGGAGAAAAATATATGGAAGTGAATTTATAATCAAACGACGAATTAAAGTTTTTTTTTTTTCCGAGTTTCAAATAAATGTCCGTAGAGGATTAATTTATTAGCATTTTTCTCCTTTTTTAATTCTAACATATTTACTTTTGTTTTACAGGAATAAAATTATAAATGATTCATAACTTTGATTTGGAATTTGAATAATATAAACAGGCGATCTTAATGGATTTTGTGGATCTTCAAATATCTAGACATTTATTATTTTTATTTTTCCCTATTAATTTTTTTCCCTCCGGTCGTTCATTGAAGTCTCCTTGAATTTACGGAACTTTTAAAGTCCTTGGTGCTCTAATAATATATGATATATATTAAAAAGACATCAATTAAATATCTCATAGTGAAAAGTTCAAGAAATAATTTTTTTTTTTGAGGGGGGGGGGGGGAGAGGTGTGATACAAGATCTGCTAAAATCAGACCAAATTTGGTTGGTACTGAGGAATAATTTCACTCATCTTCAAATGACGTTTATGGACTCCAAATCCATTTTTTACTTACTCTTACTCTTAACCTATTTACTATAATCTTCTTTAAATAATCTGTGAAGTGGACAATTTTTTTTTAAAGTTATGCAACCCAAATGACCAACACAGTAACGGATTAATTGTTTCAGAGATTCTCTAGCGCAATTGTTAAATTTCTCTATAAATTAACAACTGACCTCTGGAGCAATTAATCGAAAATTCTAGTGCGCTAGTTACTTTGGTTACCATCCTCCAACAAACAATAACTAACAAATTTATGCACTCCATGATAAGCTTGAGACCTATTTGATGATATTGAGAGTACATTGTACGTACCTCTGTACCCCCATTCCTGCTTCCTACTCATAGTTATTTTTTAAGTTGGAGCTGGGGATGTACGATAGTGAACTTCACAAAATTAAGAAGATAGGAAAATGCTTTAAAAAATTTTTTGAAATTTTTTTATGCTCTAAATTTTTTTTTTGAAATTTTGTTATTATTGCATTTAAAAATTTTTTCAATTCTAAAAAAAAAATGTCCTGTTATAAATGGATAATTTCTCATTTTCCTCATTTTTCAAGTTTAATTATTTTATTATTTGTTTTGAAAAGGAATAAACTCATGAGGCATGAAAAATAAGTGGAGAGGATTTTCTGCCCTCTGTACATAATTTATTATAATAAAAATTAAGCCCATGTTTAAATTTTACCAGCGAAAACCCTCCCCCTTTCTTTATGTATCAGAATCTTGGCATCAATACGCAAACCTTGCAGTACAGAGAAAAAAAGAGAGAAAAGATGGCGATATCTTTTATTAGAACAAGTGCGACGTTTCGGTCCTTGGATTGGGACAATGTTCAGACTCCTTAGTTTAATCATATCAAATTAAAAATTTGTTTCTCATAAGGCATGAGAAGTCACAGACTCAGAAGGGGCACGTCATGCTTTATGAGGAACAAATTTTTAACTTGATATGATTAAACTAAGGAGTCTGAACATTGTCCCATTCCAAGGACCGAAACGTCGCACTTGTTCTAATAAAGAAAGTTGGTCTGATATCTTTTATTTTTTCTTTTCCATGTTTCTTAGAATCTAATTGATTAATTTAATTTAAATAATTTTTTATACTAGGATTTTTAATTTTAAGTCATACGATAAGCGATATATATATATTAATTATTAATTTACATTTATTTGGTGTGATTTGTATTTTAGAAAAATTCTTAGATCCCGACATATAAACCAATTTGAAATGGTTTTGATGCAAAATTTAACACAATTTATTAAATAAATGAATGGTAACAATTTCAAGTGTTTGAGATGTTTACTTGTTTTTGATTTTTAAGGAAAGAAAAAAAAATTTCTTAAAATAACAAAATTACTATGTTTCACACTCAGAAATAGACAAACGCTCGCTTACCTTCGAAATAACTCTCCGCTCTTGTAGTTTTTTTTTTTTTTTTCTTATAGAAACTAAAAAAAAAATTAGTCTATTAATTAAATTTACTATCTGTCGAATTTTTTTTTTTTCTAAGTTGTAACATAAAATTAATCTTTCCCTCCCCTCCATCTCTAATTAAAATTCGTTTATAGTAGAATAGAAAGGGATCTCTGGTGTTTGTTTTTTTTTTCCTGATATTTTAAAACCTTCGCCTTCTTGAAATATGATAGTTGCATTGCAAAAGTGAGAGAGATAATCCTTTGATGCTTCTTTTAATATTATACATTGCTTTTTTTTTTTAATATTACGAAAATTAATTTAAAAAAAGATTTTATTTTGTGGATATTACGAGATTTTACCTATTAATGTCTTTTCTTAATTCTAATTTATTTTATTGGCCTTGGCATCGGATAGTGCGCATACATTAATCGATAATCATTATAAATTAATTAATTATACGATAACCTTCACATATGTGAATATTTTTTCCTCCTGGATCACCTAAATGTAATTTTTTTTTTATAAATATTCCCCTCGGGCTAAAATTGGAATAGAAAAATTGGTGGTATCACTCGTTTATCTTGGGTTCTTAGTAAACACAAAAAAACCGGTATGCCACCACATTACAATTCCTTATCCTTTAAAAGTTTGAAATTTTTTTTTCTTTCTCTCAAAACGCTTTGGAAAATAAATTTTTCGTTCAAACTCTACTTGGTCTTTTCAGCTAGCCGTATGGACTTCATCCAAATTAATTGGTAGCATAATTAAATTGAATTGTATGCCCTGATTCTTAGAGCTGCTAAGTGTGGTGCTAGTTCTTAACCTTTTCTCTTGCTAACCTTTGAGTTTTCTAAATTTGTTCCCGAACTCCCATGCAAAAATTTCAAATTTTTATTTAATGTCAAGGGGAAAAAAATAAAATGAAAATCTGTTGTATACTAAATGAAAATTCATAAAAAACAAATCAGATGTAGCAATTTATTGAACTACTGAAGAAAAAAATTAAAAAAAACAATGAGGGCCTAAATCAATATTGCCAAGCCCCCGACAAAATATGGCATCTCTCGCCCATAGTTAATTTAAAAATATACTTACTTCATTTCATTACCATCATAATTCACACTTTCAATTTAGGGACGTTATTTTAAACTAGTATTTAAAATTTAAAATTTTACTTAAATTATTTTGTAATTTTTCCTTGTCTTTTCGGCATCTGAGGCCATATAGACATTAAACGATATATAACTATATTTTTGTGATTCTAATTAACCAGGCATATTTATTTATATCAATTGGTATCCAATTTGATTTAAATAAATTTTCTCCCGACCCCACACCCTCAGCTTTTAAGGTTATCAATAATTTTGTAATTTTAAAAATATACAAGTGTATATATTGTTATTAACAATTGACTAAAAGCCTGCGTCTGAATTACAAAATGTTTCTTTCATACCCCTGAAGAAGCATTTCGTACCCCAAGAGGCGCATGACTCTAAAGGATTCGAAAATAAAAACTTATTAGTTACTTTGAGAACTTTTTCTGATAAATTTGTAACAAGTACGCCCTCCACTGGAAAAAAGAAAATTTAAAATTTGCCTTTCTATTCTCTATATACTGAAGATATTTATAGCTTCTTATTTAGTTTCTTAAGAAGATAAAAAATTTGAATCTAAAACTTTATGATCTTCGTTATTTATTCTGAGGGAGATGCCCAAAAGCACACACAACAACACTTTAAAATATGAATAAATATTAAAATACAATCCCTGTGAGAAAAAAAATATTAATGAACGATATTAAAAAAAAAAAGACTAATATTTATTTCGTGAAAAATTAATTCTTTCAAATTAACGGCGTTTTTTTTTTTTCATAGAAATTAATGCTTTAGATTTTTCATATCTCACCAAACGGAAAGGGCAGAGCTGAGGTTCGTCAACCTCCCCCCTCTCCTCCTCCTCCTCCTCCTCCTCAATTTCGGAACTGTAAACGTCGCGAAATAAATATTATTCATTAATATTTCAGCTCCCATGGATTGTTAATTCATGCATGATATGCATAGGAGATAGAATTTTAAAATATTTCTTAGAACTAATCCTCTCCTTATAAGCGGATGAATTTAGAACAATCGAGACGAATATTCATAAAGGCCACGGAGGCGCGAAAGAAAGACCTGAAATTCACGTCATGCTTTATTATCTTGAATTCAGCCAAGTTTATTATTAACATCACCTTCACAATGCACAAATATTTCATTCATTTTTTTTTTTTTAAATAGTTCCTAGTACGAAATAGATAACTCTTGACAGTTTATGAACAATATCGTCGGAATAAGATAATCGGCGATAAAATAGAGCTCTATTAGCAATAAAACCCGAGTCATAAAATTGGCCTGCTGCTCCAGGCGATGCACTTGCTTGCTTTTTTCTCTGGACCTGGTAATTTATTATTTAAAAAAAAAAATGATTATCTTCGATCTTAAATTGAATATAAGAACGATTTAAAATTTTGGTGCAAAAATCTCCTGTCAACGTTTTGAATAATTAACGCCATACAACTAAAGGGTTTTTAATTATATATTATCAATACAACAAATAATACCATATTATTATTAAAAATGGAAAAAACTTTTTAATAATAATAATAATAATAATATTGAAATTAATTTAGCCCTTATATAATTTTTTAAAATTAAATAAGATAAGATCAAAATCTGTATTACCATTCATATAAATTTTAAAAGCTTTTCTTATTTTGTGTTGATATTTCTAACGTAAATTTGACATAATTCTTTTTATGCCTGCTGACATTATATTCTTTGCATTATTAATCTTTTTTTTTTTAAATGAATATGCCTGGATAATACGTATCGTTATTAAAATAAATTTGTAATTGTTTAATGTCTAGCGAAGAGACTTAAAAAAAGATATATTTATTAAAAAAGGAATATTTATTTACACTAATTGGTATCCAATTGAATTAAATAAATTGTCATCAAGCCGCCTGAGATCCGAACCCACACCCCTTGGCTTTTAATATTAACAATGTCAATACCTTTTAAATAAATAATCAACCTTCTATATTCTTTGCAATTTTCTTTTTATCAATTTTAATATATAGTATAATATAGGTATCGAAAAAGACTTAAAAAAATATATTTATAATGTCAAAATGGAATGGGATGTATATGAAGAGGTAGCAGGCGAAGTAAATGCAATAAAGGAGCTAAAAAACCTCTTTTCTTATGCCAGCTTTACATTCTTTGAAAATAACTTTTTTTATATTAATACCAAGGATTAGCAAATGGAAAAACTTGAAATTAGAACTAAATATCTTCTATATTCTTTGCAATTATTATTATATCAATTTATTATATCAATTTATCTTATACAATTAAAAATGAAATGTGTATATTTACTTTCGATTGAGTGATGCAGCTGTAGAGAGTAAAGTGAGCGGAGAGGTTTTTTGTTTATAGTCTTTCACATCATTTGAATTTTTATTTACCTAGGCTCTATTTTAATTTATTAATTTTGAAAATACCGGTAGTTAGGACTTTTGTTCTTCTGAGGGCTGGGGTTGTAAAATCAAAAGAACATCTCTCTTTTATGTTCACTGACATTAGGTTTTTTATTATTTTGAAAATATCTATATTCTTTGGAATTATGTCAATTTATATTTTACAATTTCAAAAATGTTTAAATTGATTACTGCCCTGTCCCTTGATGCAGAGGTAAAGATCTCGTTTCACCAAAGATCAGTGGTTCGCTTCCCGCTATGAGCGGCAAAAATTTATTTATTTTTTTGGCTTCCAATTAATATAAATAAATAATGTCGGAGTCTAAATGCCCGCAGATGTCGGAAAAAGATTTAAAATAAAAAATTGTTTATTGAAATTTGTTATTAAAAATCTCGCGTATAGGACCTTAAGAAAAGAAATTTTCATTAGTTTTTTGTCATACTAATTATAAATAATACATTCATTAGTTTTTTCTCTATATGTAATATTTATGTTTTAATTATTATCATTTTATCAAAAAGAAAAAAGCTTAGTTTTGTACTGTAATGAATCTGGAAATTTTTAATCTATTACAAGGTTAGTCGTTTGACATAATAAGATAAAAACAATGCTTAGAATAAGTATGTTTGCACAATCCCGCCGTTCGGTCACGGCATTGTTTTCTCTAATATCCGACTGTAATTAATAACATATTCGGGTTTTAGATACTAATTGATAGTTGTTCAATTACAACCTATTATTGTGATTAATTACAACTGACAACTGTTTCTTTTGGTAAAGATTAAATTATTATAATTTTTTTTTAATAGGCTTATTTAGATAAAAATAAATATTGATGCTATGAAGTAGACCAAGTTCATTTTCTTTAATTATGCAGTGAGCAAATTTAAATTTTAGTAAGAATCAAGGAGTAGAGTTTTAGGAGTCATGATACAAAAAATTAGTATTGATTTTTTTTTACTTTCTCTTACATAATTATATGTAATTTATAGTCGAAAAAGTTTCCGTCAAGTTTTACGCAAAATTCAATAATATTTCTATTATTTCCAGTGAACTTTACTAAACCAATTATGTACCATTTTGATCAATAACTTTTTGCAATTTTTTTGGTAAAACCTTAATCCCGTTACTATTGAACTTCTATGGTTTATAGTCAAAGAATTGCGACAAGTGATTTTCACAGGCCTCTTTTGAAGTCAATTTTACACCATTAAGGGAGCTCGGAAAAGAAGAAACAAATTGGTGCAAGACCTGGACTATACGATGGATGCATCAAAATTTCCTCTTTGCCGTGTTGTCAAAGATGTGTGTGATCCGACCTTGATATGATAAAACATAATTCGTTTTCTCTTAGTCAATTCCAGCCGCTTTCTTTTAATTGCCTGCTATAATCTACTTAATTATTGACAGGAGAGATCAGAATCAATTGTTTTACCAAGTTGTAGTACTTCATGATACACGATTCCCTTCCAATCCCACCAAACACATAGCATCACCTTCCTTAGCATCAATCCTAACTTTGCTACGATATCACCCCAAGAACTTTTTGTCTTACATGATTCATTATCACCCTTAATGAGTCTTTTCAAAAATGGTTCGATTTCATTTCGTTTCACTGAGATCGATTAAATTTTTCACTGTCATATTGTGCGGTACCTATACGATTTTTTTCCATGTCTGGGTATCACTAAGGAATAATTTAACATATAATATAATTCTTATTTTAGAAATCAAATTTGGCGTTTTAAAACGTTTTTCCCATCAAATGCGAATACAATGTTTTTATAACTCAACATTCCTCTTCGACATGCTATTATAAATGATCTATTTTTATTAAAATTATCCTTTTAAAAGCCCCAATAAAAAATTAAGATTAATGAATTTTGAATTGAAAACACTTTTGATCCAATCTGTTCTCTGTCTCTCTCTCTCTTTCGAAATGACGTTTCGATCCAGGGGGTCGATTTCCTTGACACTGACGGAATGAATACATTTTTCAGGTCTATGTTCTTAATCAATAGTAAAATATCAGATTAAAAAGAATCTAATAACAAATAGAACAAAAAATATAATCATTAGCAATAATAATTCATCAATTTTATTTCAGAATAAATTTTCATCACTTTTCTTGCTATAAAAAGGCCTTATGCACAACTAATCTTTATATTCTACCTCATATTTTTAATAAACTCGATTAAATGGAACTTTTCCTAGAGGAGTCAGTAGGGTATTTATTTCAATCCGAATTGACCTACCTGCCTAATCGGGTTTTATATTTAATGCATACAAACTTTCGAGTTGCATGGTACAATAAGTTCTTGGGAACTCTAAAAGGAGAGTTGTTGTGGGCTACCTATTTTATTAAAGAGGAGGAGCCAGGGAAAGGAAATATCGAATAATAATAACAATTTCTTGACAATTATTCTATAATTTTATATTAGTATTTTTATTTTCAGCCCCGCTCTCTCACTGACAACTTATGTAAAAGCTTGATAGTCTTCTTTTTTTATTTTTACCAGTTTTTTCTAGGGAAAAAAAATTCTTAAAATATCCCAACTTTTTAGTAATTAAAAGGATTACGATATGTGGACCTATATCCTTAGGAAGAAAATATAATACTGGAATAATTTATTTATAAAAGGAGAGCTTGAAAATAATGCAAATTAATTAAATTTTTCTTTCAATTGGAATAAATAAATATTGAACAAGAGTGGGATTTCTTTTATTTTAAGGGCGTCTGTTCTTTTTTGATGGCTATAGTTGTTAATTTGAGTTAAGGTCGGGATTCTCGGGTGCAGCCAGGCGAAAAAATAAAAACAAATATATTCTTGTTGCCGTTTTCCGTTTGCCTATCACGCACTTCTGACATGTAGTCAATTTTTATAATATATATATTTTAACATAAATTTAACGATTTTCTGTAAAAATTGATCGTATCTTAGTCCTGAAGAAGTGGATATTAGGCGTACAAAATGTCGGCAACAAAAACATATTTGCTTTTATTTTTTCACCTGGTTGTGCCCTGGAATCCCGGCCATAATTCAAATTTCCATTATTTTATTTTTTATTTATATTTCATTCTTTATTTGTAAATTTGAATATATCTACTCGCTCATTGAAGTCTCCATCATCGAACTTTCAGAAATCTTCAAACTCTAATGGCTGACCGGATAAAGTATATAATCTCGTAATGCCTATCCTAAATGGAGTTTATCTAATATAATGAGAGAAATTAAAAGAAGAAAACCATCTTTTCTATAAAATTCCGCTATTAATATTCACAATCAAAATTTCAAGAATAATTTATTTATTGTTTAAGTGTTTGTTTTTCACTTTGATATATTTCATATATATAAGGAAGGATAAAAAAAATTTAGGAAGTCAATTGTATCAATAAAATATCTATTATCGAATCAAAATTGCAGAGTATAGGTTGAATCAAAAATCACTTACCCTCTGAAAGGTGTAAACGGTGTAAGTTGTGTACGTGGTTGCTTAGGGCGATGCCTTTATAAGCAAGGAAAATCGTAAATTCACCTTCTCTCAGGGATATTACTGTCTTTCAAGTTTTGCGTTCTCTGCTACATTATGACTAAGCAAAGCTAAATTTTCCGGATTATAATGTTCAATACGCGTAAAGAGAGAGAGAGAGAGAGATAAGTGAAGAGATTTTTATTTTATGAATTAAAAAAAAGTTTTTAAACGTATTAAACTTTTTTAATAGTTTATTAAATAAAGAAACCATCTTCATATTTTTTTTTCTCCGAAAAATATTTGCATGTTACATTCTAAAGTTGATTCCTCTCTCCGTTTCGTAATTAAGCTAAATTAAATATAATGAGTGGAGGAAATAGTCCTTTTCCTGAAGACACGGGGGGTTCAAGATGGCGATCAATGAGTCAGCTGAGTAGCTTATCCGCTTCCTGCGTGTGTCATTCGATCGTTTGATCCTCCGAATCCTTAATCTGATTTCAGAAGCGATTTCCG
>JAAAKE020146059.1:0-13053 GCA_010014785.2 Anisolabis maritima | reverse complement strand
AATTAAAAGATGAGATTTTCAATTCTAAGTCATAAACCATTAAAAGATTAAATTTAATACGATACTGTACGATAATCATTTAATACAATTTAATAAAGTGATTAGATTTCAAAACAGAGAAAGAATGATAATTTAAATAAATTAAATTTTAAAGGTCTTAAATTAAAACCAATACATTGTTTTCATTTTAAAATTGTTTCAAAATATTTATACAATCACACAATGTATTAAAAGTTTAAATAAAATGTTTATTTGAAGAAATCAAATTTTTCTAAGTGTTCCACTTTTTTGCACTTCAGTGTATATATATTTTAAGCCTTTTTCGGCATTATTATTATCATATCCTTATTTATTTCGTTATCAAATATAATATAAACTTTTGTTGTTTAGGAGGTGAAGCGAACCACTGAGCTTTGGAATCTGAAGCGAGACATCTACCTCTGCACCAAGGGTCAGGGCTGGTAATTTATATAATTAATTAATCCCCCATAAAAAATATTTTGATTTTCGACAAATTCTGTACTACTTTATTTTTGTGTTTGTTGCATTTTAACAGCACTATCAAGTTCCTGTGGTTTTTACATTACAGCATATGTTGGAGGGCCATTTCTTTTTAATAGTCGCCACACACACACACACCTGCATTATTAGTCTAGATAAGGCAAAAGAATTTAGATGAACAAAATAATAAAAGAGATAGAAAATGGTTTTGACCTCTTACGATTTTAATTTCCAAGTTTTTCAATACAAATGATTTAATATCTTTATGGTTCTTTTAAATTTTTTCTTGCATATCTATCCATATTTGTATATACGAGGGCGGTCTGAAAAGTTCGCGACCTTAGCATGAAGATAAACTATTCTTTTGCAGAGAAAGACGCAATTATTTGGACGGGTTAAAGAGATGGGAGCATCGTATGTAGACTTACAAGGACACTATGTAGAAAAATAAAAATAAATTTGTATTTTGTTAGGTCGGAAACTTTTCAGGTCACCTTATAGGTTATATTTTGAAATTGCCCTTTCAATTTGTTAGAACCCTGGACTCCATTTAAGGATTTAGAAAAGAATGGCTTCCCAATCGTATTTTTCTATTGTGTGTGTGGGGGGGCAACCAATGGAAAGATCTTTGGTGAGACGAAGGGACTCTTATTTTCACCAAATGTAATTTTTATATTTATTGAATTTTTTCATTGCAAACAATTAAATAAAATGTTTTTATGAATTTTTTTCAGGAACTTCCAGAAGTTGACTTCTCAATTTATGAAGTGTTGTTTATCTAACGATTCATTTTAATTCAATGGAGATGCTTTAGTTTACTTCAATTTCCTAGCTGGCAAGATATTCTTCTATTGGTGTGGAATACTTCTTAACAGCAACTTCTTTTCTTTGGTGCAGTTCCTGGTAAATCTCTCTCGCTATGACTGTTTCAAGTTTTATTCGTCCCATTTTTAAGGATTATTTCTTATATATTTATTCTTATTATTATTAATTAAATATAAATAATTACAAAATAAATTAATTTTTACCATTAACACATTAACAATATGGATCTTGATTTAAACTTAGAAAGGAACAAAATTAACAAATCAACTAAAAGCGTTAATACTTTTCATGGAATGGCATATCAACGGAATTTATTAGCGCTCTTCAGTATTCGAGCGATTAAAAATAAATTTAAATTTCATTTAGGGACGGAAATTGGTGCGGCAGATAAATTTGATGATGTTGTTTTTGAGAAAAAAGAGAATGATGAGGAAACGACTTTTTATTTTTTGCAAGTCAAGCATAGAATTAATCAAGAGAAGAAAATTAATGTTGATTATTTATTAGGGTTAAAAGGAAAGATTTTTATTTGAAAAAATATCTCCATGTTTCTCTTAATATCAAAAAATGCCCAGATTTCAAAAATTCTAAAAAATTTTATATTCTTTATACTAATCTTGATTGTGATAGAAAAGCTTTTGAAAAGGAGGGAAATTCAATGAGGAAACGTTTGATAAAATTTTATCCTCAAGGAAAACCTATCGATTGCGATTTAACGAAATGAGTGAGAAAAATAAATGCTTCAAACACATGAAGAGTTGTTCGTTTTTACTTAGAGTCGCTAAGAATTTGAAAGAAGGTTCAAGTGAATTTCTTAATTATTTAGAAGAAGATATTGTAGAAATTTTTCAAAATTCTTCTACCGATGAAATTTTAAAAATAGAATCGAATGTTCTTCAATTTCAAGAAAAATTTATTCAAAATCATTCAGAATTATCAGCCGAAGCTAAAAATATAAGAATCATATTAAATGAGAACGAAATTGATTCCAAACAAATTTTAGAAAACTCCCGAATTAATATTGAAAATATTGAATTCATAAATTCACTAAATCCGCAAATTATTGACCCTGGAAATTTTGCAAAGGAATTTGTGAAGAAGATCAAAAAGAACAAAAGAACCACTAAAATTAGATTAGATGATTTTAATGACAATATTAAAAAATTAGCTGGGCATGTTTTAATGCACATAAAGATTCAGTCCTGAAATTTAGATCCAATTTTTTTGATGAAAGGGCCTTTTTTAGAGGAAATTTACGAGAATTTAAGGAGGTTTTGAAGAAAGAATTCGATAGTTATTTGAATTTAGACAAGTTGGAATTTGAATTTCCTTTGAAAACCTGGCATGAAAAAGATTTGAATTTCAAACAAACGAGCCGAGGAGAAATTGTCTCTGATCAAGGAATCAAGGAATTCTTGGATGAATTTATTTTTGCAGTCAATCAACCGAAAGAAAGTGAACTCCTTGAAGAAATCAAGAGAGAAATTGACCAGCAATTAAATCTACCCTCACAACGAGATTTATTTGCAAGCTATTTACTAACAAATGTCGAAGAATGGTTAAAATCGAAAAACGCGATTTGGCTTTCAGAGGAGAATAATTTTATAGAAATCTTAAATAGGGAAAGGAACTCTCTCTTCCTTATGAACTTAAGTCAGCAAAATTGTAACAAACTTGTGAATTATCAGATTAAGTTTAAAGAGAGATCGCAAATTGTTAAGAGCTTTATAAATGATATAAATAATATCCTAGTTTTAATATCATCACATATGGTATATTAATTGATAGTTTAAAATTGTTAAATAGTTTAACTGAATTAAAAAATAAATATTTATTTATTAATATGAATATGTTATCCAATCGTAACTGTGAAAATTTTATTTTGAATGAATTCTCCAAAAAGAATGATTCCATTTTAATTGTACAATTTGAAAATTCTTCAGAAAAAAATTCGCATCTCATAAAAGAATTATTTAAAGAAAAAGCAAAAAAAAAATTATTATTTTTATTCTCAAAGAAATGAAAAGCAATATTAATTTATATAATCACTGTTCGTTAGAGGATTGTGCAAATGATGTGATTAAATTAGGGGATTTTTCTGAATTTACCCAAACGATGTTATTAAACAAGAAAATTCAATTTCTTGGAAAACCTCTTAAAGCAAAATATTTGTTTATTGATGATGAAATAAAATAGAAAATGGATTCACAAACTCTTCTGAGCCTAATTGAAGAACCGAGTAGGATAAAAATTGGAAACAGAATTCAAGAATGTGAGGAAAATTATATTAAAAGGACTTTCAAACCGAATTTCAAGTCTAAGGCTTGTGATAATTTCTGGTAAAGCTGGGATGGGAGAATCACAAGAGATGAAGAATTTTGCGTTAAAGGAACACGAAAAGAATCATCATACTTGGATGATACAAATTGATTTGAACGCACACATACTAAAAATTTAAAGGAATTTAAAAATTTAGAGCAAAAATATGAAATTTATATAGTAGATAAAGCAAAAAGAGATCCATCCAATATTCCTATTTCAAATTTAATTGATCAGGAGAAACAAACTTTTTTAAATTTTTTGAAGAATTAGCTTTGAGAAGTTTATTTGAAGAAGATGACTTAAAAAAGTTGTTTCCAAATTTTTCAAAAACTCAAACAGCAAATCCACCAGAAAATATTCTTAGAATGGGAATCGTTAGCGTCGACAATCATCAAAATTATTTATTTTATTCATAAAACGTTTGCTGAATATTTCGTAGCGTTATTTATTATTGAATTTTTAGAAAATTTTACTTTGCAAACGAATGAAGAAATTTTGAGACGTATTTTATATTTAATTTATAATGAAAAATATGAAGTGATTTATAATTTTATAGATGATGCTAATTTTTTGGTCAATCCCTCTAACAAATTATTATGTAGAAAAATTTATTCAACTTTAAACGAGGATATAGATACAGAACGATTGAAAAAAATAGTATTTTATAAAGATATATTTTTGGGAAATAAGTTTTTCTTGGAATTGCTAATTTATATTTCTAATTTTCTTAATAGTGAATTGAGCTTTTCAATATGCTTTAATTTATATTATGCATAATTTTTATTCTATTTATAAAATTTTATAAAATGTTATTCTATTTGTAAAATTTGTATTTTTATAAAAATGTGATTACACTTTATTTATAATATTTTAATTTTTATTCTTATTACAATTGTACTATAAAATCAAGTATGATAAATAAATAGTGCCTATAAATCAACACACTCATCTGTTAGTTATCCATTATTTTGTTGACTTGGATGACCTCCAATCACAAATTAACATAATTCAAATTATTATCAAATTATCGCAAAATATTAATCAGCACTTTCTTACCAATAACAAATTCATTATCCGTCTAAGGGATCGAAACCTGCCCCATTACCGACCATCCTCTCTACCTATATAAACAGAATATATTCAAATAGATTCATTTCAATTATTCATTGAACATTCACAAGCCAAAGATACTTTATGATAAATTAACAACATTGTCCCTCCTGTATGTATACATTGTCATATGTATTTCAAATACAAAAGGACCAACTTTGGACATAAATACAACGATCAAATCGGACTGATGATGAACCAGTAAATATAGTTCGACACGTCTCAATTTGTGTTTTTGAGGTTTAATTAAGTAGGTACTGAGAGTAACAATCATTTCAAATGTCTCTACTAAAGAAACAAATTTTTCAAAATTCAATTCATATCCCATATCATTACCCCAAAAGTGACCTTGTTAATTTATACAATACTTATACTAGTATGTTCAGATATGCATGCAGATGATAGATTTTTTCTTTACTTTTTTGAATTTGCTGTTTTAGCCTCCTCTGCGAAAGGAAACGGGAACCTACCCCAGAATAATCATCCTAAATACCAATCCCCGATTCATACAACTGAAGGGAATTTTTAAAAATAAATGAGTTATTTGTTTAATCCTAAAAACTCATCAAATTTAATTCTGAAAGGTCTCTCCTCATTAGTTTAGATATGTGAACGGAATCACTACAATGCGATAATCATTTATTTTTAAAATAAATTCAAAACACAAATCGATTTTAGAAACAACTACAGTTGAAATGCTTAAATTTTTAAAATATCTATGTGAAATATATTTCACGTTTTAAAATAAAAATTTTTTGTTAGGCGATTTTACAATATAATAACAGAAATTATTTTTGACATAAATATCATTGATCTATTTTCTCAGTTGAGTGATGTCGCATATGGTAATTTAGGTTTGAGAGCTGGGTGAATTGTTTTTTACATATATCACACTGATAAGGTTTCTCGCCTGAATGGATTCTTAAATGGGTTTTTAAACAAGAATATTGAGTAAATAGTTTGCTACATATATCACATTGAAAAGGCTTTTCGCCTGTATGGGTGCGCAGATGTACTTTGAAAGTATCACCTCGTGTGTATTGTTTGTTGCATATTTCACATTGGTAGGGTTTGTCGCCCGTATGATTGCGAAAGTGGATTTTGAAGGAATCTTTTCGAGTAAAGTTTTTATTGCATATAACACAATGATAAGGCTTCTCCCCTGTGTGAGTTTGCATATGGGACGTTAAGAGGAACTGCCGAGAAAATTGTTTTTGACATACTTCACATTGGTAAGGCTTCTCGCCTGTGTGTATTCGAATATGCCTTTCGAGGTCAACATGTCTAGAAAATTGCCTAACGCATTTATCACATTGAAATGGTTTCTCATCTGAATGGATTCTTAAGTGGGTTTTTAAATATGGAAGTTGAGAAAATTGTTTACTGCAAATATCACATTGATAAGGTTTCTCGCTTGTGTGGGTTAGCAAATGGGTACTTAAGGTAGATGGTTGAGCAAAGCATTTATCACATATTTCACATTGATAAGGTTTCTCGCCTGTGTGAACTCGGATATGTCTTTCCAAATGGAGGCTTCTAGAGAATTGTTTGTTACATATTTGACATTGAAATGTTTTTTTGCATTTTTTATCGGGCCTTTTTACATTGGTGGGACATTCCTTCATTTTACTTGATTTTTTGATCATTTTCCTTTCAGGTTTTATTTTATAATTTCTTTTCTCTTTCCTTTCCTGTAGTAAAGATTTTTCTAAAAATAAAAAAATCAATTAATAACATTCTCATCAAAAAGTCAAATAGAGATATTAAAAAAGTCCGAGAATACTCGTGCCACTTAATTAATTTTTACCTGAAATAATTACGTTCAAAGGGAACTTACTGGGCACCCCTGCCCTATACACGTTATAATTTTTTAAAATTATAGATTATTTTAATCATTAGGAGAGGCCCACGTAATTTTACCACCCAGGGCCGCCTCTGTTCTTTGTTTAAAAATTTTTTACAAATGAGAAATGTGTGTATGTATAGATTTTACATTTTTATTGTTTACCGGAAGTACTAAAGTTTTTCAAGTGATTTAACCAAAAATATTCAATTCTAAGATATTTCATTCTTGGTAAAGTTACATTTTAACAGCAACGAATATTCTCGAGATTTTAATTTATGTGTTTGTATAAACTACCATTAAAACCTGATTTGCCTTGTTAGAACATTGTCCGCCACTTTATACTAATAACGTAGAAATTTAGAAATGATCTAAGACATGAGCAGCCATATTAGAGGTCCAGGATACTTAATGAATGCCCTGGCGTCTCGGGTCATTTTTTTTCCATTATCATTTGAAAATTCATTATTATATGCTTAGAATTAGTTATTAATAATATAGGTTGATACGAGATGTATCGTTCATATGATTATAAAAATGGAGATTAATTTCTGTGAGAAATAAGTAAAGCAAATTCATTCTAACTGGGCAAATCATGTTTTGACTTTTTATATATTGAATTTACTATGAAAAATAGGACATGACAAAAAACTCTTTGCAATAAGAATATAAAAATTATTTTTAAAAGTATGCATGCAAAGCCGACTTTAGAAGCGATCACAACGCTCCTAAGTGGGAAACTTGAGAAACTATCTTACAAGTTATAATTATAAATATATAATTATAATCATATATAGTAAATAAGAATTTTGTTAAATGCAAAAAGGCTATGAAAGGAGATCCAGGAGAGGGAGGGGCTTATCGAAGGCGAGCTATCTAGTAACTGTAACTAATTGTGATATCTTCTATTAACACATAAAGGGAATAATTTTTCAAATTGTTTTTCATAATAGAGGTTAAAAGTGAATAATAAAAAAAAAAAATTGGAAAATTATGGACCATCTATTTTACAAAATAATTGCTAAGTAGTTAATGATGCGATGTTTTGTGAAATAGTAGCCAAAATGGAGACCTTTAGGTATAAATTTTATTTTGCCATCTTCATTCATTTAGGAATTATTTCCTAAAAATATTCAAGCAAACAAACTTGTGTAGTTGGATCATTTGGACTTTGTCGGTATGGTTTGCTGACAAAAGCTCAGAAATAGTCACGACCTTCAGAGACCAAATAATTCAAATACAAATATGTTTAATTTCAATCTGAAATAGCTTGGCAATGATTGATGTTAATGAAAACAAATTTCTAACGGGCCTTTATTAAAATTTCAAAATCGACTTTTCGGAGATCTAATGTCTTCTTCTTCTTCTTCAGGACTAGCGAGATATTAAAATATGAAATAGCCCATAAATTTCGTTATTATAGAATATTATTTGTGTCTAATTCACTTGAGTGTTTTGAGAAGGGGATTCATTGGTCTTCGAATAGTTATTAACAAAAAGTCCTGAAGAAGGAGATGTTGGATCTCCGAAACGTCGGCTTGATAATTATCTCCACGAGAAATTTATTTTCAAAAATATTTGTTTGTATGTATATTTTTAGGAAATAATTGCTAATTGAATGAAGATGGCAAAATAAAATTTATACCGAAAGATCTCCATTTGGCTGAGACCTCACATCAGATCCTCAGAGCCACAGCTCTTTCTTACCATTAAAATATTTACCTTTGTAAGAATCAAATTTCATTTTATCAAATGAGCTTATATTGTTTCTAATACACTTTTGACGATGCTTCCAGAGAAAAGACAAATTTATAAAACTGGTCCCACAAAAAATACATGGAAAGACGGGTCCTGTGGATAAAAGTAACTTGTAATTATATGGCTTACTACATTTCACTTCAGACATCTCTCTCTCTTTAGTCCCCCCCCCCCCCTAGCTGCCTGGGTGACACACAGAATGAGTGAGTCATCCTTTAGAATGACGATTCGGCTCGCCCTAATTGTGAAAAATCATAATACACTATTAGATTTTCTATTTTGGTCAGAAATGGACTTTTTCCAGAATTCAGAACCGAGTGCTTCGTTCCCAAGATATCAGAAAAGGCAGATTAACTAGGATCTTTATCTTTTTTGCAAGATGGAGATTATATAATGGTTATCTCCTTTCGAGACTTGAGGACAAAAAAATAACTATTAAATTTCCTACCGTAGTGTAACATCAGTTACTAATAACACATGATTGCAAATTTTAACTTCATCAAAGTTTTTTTAGAATACTATAATAAACTGATATTTTTTTTTTTTGGATGCTGAATCCAAATATGGCTAGTTTTTTTTTATATCATTTTAATAATTAATAATTATAGAAATATAAAAGGAAATTTCGCTTTCTAAAAACTCACGTTTAAATTTTAACCAAATTTTAATAGTCACCCATTATAATGACATTCCATCTTTCTATCACTAGCTATCTTCTTTCCATTTCGTTAATACTTTCTTTTTGTAGTCGCCAGAGCTGCAGAGTCGGATCAAAATTTTTAGGGACTCATATTCAAATCAAATAAATAGATAAGTGCAGAACGAATTTTCAATTAGTCAAAAGACTAAGAATTAAAATGCCAAAAAAAAAAAAACATTAGTCATTTTTATAGATCCTACTCTGATTCCAACTCCGACTCGGCCTGGTAGTCAGGATCTCTGCTGTTTCTTAAGTATCTAAAGACGTCTTCTACTTTAAAGAAACGGGATCAGGCTTTTTTATCAATAAGATCACTCTTTGTATAATTGTCAAGAAATTCTACCGACTGATCTCCTTGATGAAGTTTTCTACGTCTTTTTCGGCATCTGAGGCCATTTAAACTCCCTTCTTATTTATTTATACCACTTGGTAAACAATATAACTTAAATAAATTTTTCTCGATTGGGACGGGAATCGAACCACTGACCTTTGGTACATGAAGTAACTTTGCCTCTGCTTTAAAGAACATTTTCTTTGTTCTAACTGTTCGTTGGAGACATATATATAGGCCTAAATAGCTTTGGGGTCTTTCAGTTAAAATTTTCTTGCATTTAGTCTTAAAGCATATTACAATAAAACCAAGATTATGAAAAATCTGTACGTGATATATTTTGATTATTATTTTTGAAATCAGCACTCAAAAATTTATAAGAAAATGATGGAAATTGAAAAAGTTTTCCTCTTAGGCCTGTATAATTAGTAAAAGAGGGATCAACAATGTGTCTTTGTTCAATTGTGATTTCATTTGTGTTCTTTTCTGTTCTGTACAGCTTCAGATTTCATAGAAAGAACCATTAAATTTCTCTACCGCATTATCTTTTGATACCCTCTTTTCTAGTTTCTGAATAATGAATTCCTCTCTCCCCCTCTCCTCCCTCTAATTTGCGAATTCAAAAATGATGATGATGAAATGATTATCTTAAATCGCACTTTAATAAATTTGATGAAATTAGCATAATTTATTTTACAAATAATAATAAATCTAACTGAAAGCATACTTCGAAATTCTACTTACCCCGATTTTAGTTTGCTGCGAAACATTTTCACCGTTTTACCTGAACATATTCCCTTAAAGAAAATAAATCTTATTTGGTGGCATCATCATCATTTTAAAGTGGAAATCTATTATCTTATCTTATTTGTAAAAGATAGGAAGAATTTAATTAAAATAACGCACTAAGGAGAATCAATAAAGAGAGAGAGACCTTTATTGCTAACAGCAAATTAAAGTCCATTATGGGAAAATCTCAAAAAGCCCGATACCAATTCAATTTTATTGACTTAATATCAAATATGAAGCTAGAGATTAAATCAAAGACTTACCGACATACTTTATCAAAATAAATGGGACGTCTCTTATTTTTTGTTTCGTATGAGAAGATTAAGAGCTAGATAAAATAAAAACTAGTATATTTCATATTAAGTGAAATATTATGATTTTAGGTTTTGAATAAGATCTGCTGATGTGGCCCTCGTCAATGAAAACGTGTATCAGTCTATTGACCGATCTTTAGAAAATTTCATATTTAAATCCTCAGATAAAAAACTCAATTTGATCAACTTTCGTTACAAATCTGTCTAAAGGAAATAAACACTTTTCCTTTAAATTGGTAATGTTTAAAAAAAAAAGAGATAAAATGTCATTAGCAAAATGACAAAATTTGATTGATGTTTATATATATATATATATATATATAATGCACCTTAAATTGGATTTGGTCTCTACGTGTTTATCGTCCTGATGATATATACTTGTGATATGTATTTTTAAAATATTAACCGGTTAAATAAATGAATGTCTTCTTGTATGTATGAATGAATATTTGAGATATGCAAAAATTCATCTTGGAAAAAAAAAAAATATATATATATATATATATATATATAAATTTTTAGGCATTAATTTTAATATAATTAGGTAAAAATAATTAAATCTAATAAAGAAAATTATAAAATTCAAATAAATAATAAGCAAAAAGTTTTTGAGGTTATATAAATGAATGAATTACCTCTGTGAATTGGGTAGTTAGGATCACCAAGATTTTCCACAGAAATATTCGTCTCTTCTTTATTAATCGACATATTTTTCCTTTAAAGAGAGAGAGAGAGAGAAATTTAAAAAAAGAATAAAGTTTTAAAAACTTTATAAATATTTATCAGAAAACTAAGAGAAATTGGAGTGACGTGTAGACCTGTTTATAAGAACACTAGCGACATTCAGAGTAGAGGCTTATTTAAAAAGCCAATAGCTTGCCATCGGATAGGCCACTGTCTCTTAGAGCAGAGGAAAGGGTTTCATCATCTAAGGGCCACTGATTCGCTTTTCTTCTAATGAGCGATGAAATTTATCTAATATATATGGATGGTTTCGTCATGTATTTATACATTTTATCTTTAATGTCTATATCAGCGGTCGGGAAACCCAGACGTAATTTTAATAGTTCGTAAAAGTATTATTTAAATTCTCTGAGCCCATTTAATAAAATTTTTAATTAAAAAAAAATTTTGTTTAAACTGTATTATTATATGTAAAATAGAACAAGAACATTATATTGATTTGTTACAAAATAGTCCTGTGACTTGCAAAACTTCTATCTCGAAGGCGTTTAATTAACCCCTTACTCGGTCAGCTGCATAGAAAAAGTAACAAAATAAGAATACCAAATTATGTACAATAAAATTAAAATCTAATCTAATCACAATTTTAAAACCATTGTACATTACTAAGTACAAAATTAATTATCGTAATTTCTTAACAAATCTAAAATTTTGAAAATTATTGATCAGTAAAGTACTAGTACTCTTTTAGTGAAAAGCTTCGAGATGCATGTTAGCTTAAATATAAAATTTCAGCCTCGATTTTTCGTTTTTGAGAAATCTTGTTCATAGACCCAGATAGACAATTTTGCGAAACCCATTTTTTTAGACTCAGGGAACCTCAAAACGTGTATTTCCTTTGAAACTCAATATCAATTTTTTTGGCGATCGTAATACTTTCTCATTATATCTTTCATATATATATATGTAAGAGAAAGTAAAAATGCATTATAACAAGTCTATAAGGGTGGCTAGACAAAAAAAAAAATACGCTAGACGCAATACAAAAAGTACAAAAAACTTGTCAGTCTTGTCTTACCCTATATGTGATACCGAAAAAACAAAAAACTATCATATCGGAGCAGACCGCTCTCTATTTTAAAATAATATTCAAACGACTTAGGAGCACGCGGAGTAAAATGTGGAGAGGCTAAAAGTTTTATCTTCAATTAATTGTGTCAGAAATTAACAACTTTCGTGGGATACTGCGATGGGTTCCCCCGTCCTTCAGGGGGGGAGCACTTTTTTTTAATCTTAAGTCTCTCGGCATCTGAGGCCATAGAGACTTGTAAACCATTACCAATTTATTCTTAACGATACTTATTATCCAAGCATATTTATTAAAATCAATTGGTATCCAATTGCTTTAAATAAATTTTCATCGGACTGCCTGGGATCTGAACGCACATCTCTTGGCTTTTTAAGGTAATCAATATTAACAATGTCAGTCAGTCAGTATCTTTAACCTCTCGGCCACGGGGAGGGGGGAGGGAGAGCACTTTTCGAGTTGCCTAAGAGGTGGATTTGCCTTCACCTTATGATAAAAAGCATAACTGCTTTATCCCTCTGTCATTTTATTTACAAATATAAATAGTATCTGTGGAAAATTTTTTGCATAAATAATTTTTAAAAACAAAAAAAAAAAAAATATATAAACTGTATTACATATTTTTAAAAATTTTGCGCCATTTAATTTTATCTCTGCATATTCAATCCTCATATCTTGGTGAAAATCTCTCTGGTTGCTTCATCTTTCAAATCAGAACGAGAAAACCAGAGTGTCGAACGCTTCAGATGTTCCAGAACACAGTCTACTCCCCCCCTCCCCCCCCCACCC
>JAAAKE020146037.1:0-13054 GCA_010014785.2 Anisolabis maritima | reverse complement strand
CAAAATTATTATTTAAAATAATAATCTTTATAATAAAAGTAACCATACGGGACTCCTTCAGCTAGCCACGTATCTAGTCTGGGAGCCCCCATCCCAAGGTTGTCCTGTGGAAAAACGGAGTGGGGTTTATCTTCTCTTTTTGGTAGAGAAAAAATGTCTTCCTTGACTTATAAGCTGCACTTAGTAAAGTTGCAGGACTCAGTACTAAAAGTACAGAAAAGTAGTTTGATGCACTGAAATTGGAATCTCCGGTATTAAAAAAAAAATACATGTATTTGTTTAAAAAACATTCCAGTACTAGTGGTTACTTAAAAAAGTGCTTTCAATACTTTAAAAACCATAGGTTGCATAAATTTATTCGTGTTTACTTGCTGGAAGATAAACAAACCAAATGAACAGATCATTAAATAGACCAGCGTTCAGCAAGTGTGCCACATTTTACAAAATTTCAATCAAATCTCAAGTGAATGTCACCTAAACATGCGTTTTTTTAGAAAAGGATATATGAATAATAGCATTTTCTTCCAATTATTATTTTAATGCAAAAATGGAATTACATATTTAAATAATAATATATTAACTATATAAATATATATTATTACTACTACATGAGTATTTCACACCTATTTCTGTTTGAAAAATTTTATATTTTTACTACTTAGAAGAGTCACAAATCTGTTAATGACTTTTCCCCTACTTATTACCCTACTATCGTATTTTATTATCCCAGATATACCAGAAAAGAAATCCATACTCTGATTCACTTTCGTCTAACAGTAATTTAAATTTTAGGTGAGAGAGAGAGAAGAACGGGCAATAAATTTATTGACAATTTTCGATACAGTAGACATAACTTCTTGTAATTTTCCACTTAGAATATGTCCATATAAGCTCTGTTGATGAATAAAATAATGAAGTGATAAAATTGGCCGATCAAGATATTGTTGAAACAGATGAATGAAAACGTTGTTTTTGCCTATCATTGCTGGTGCTCCATCTATGGTAACAGAAAATATTTTATTTTTTATGATACCATGACATTTATACATTTTCCAACTCAGTCAAAAATATCTTTTGCTGCTGTATTATATTGGTGAAACAGCCACAATTCTACAATTATAAAATTTTTAGAAATTGAATAAAATTTGTCTATTAATGTTAATCATGAAATGTCATTTCTATCAGTACTTTCATCCAAAGATAAACTAATAACATGAAATTGCTCCAAATCATTCATAAATTGTTGATTTATGTTTTCATTCATTTGTTTTATTCGTTGAATAGTTTGAGAATGGGGTATCTTTAATTTTCTGTAAAATTTCATTTTTGTTTGAAAATTAAAAAAAGACTGTTTAGGCATTTTTTAAAATGTTTCTTTTAAAAATTCTTGTCAATGGTTTTCCTTTTTCGCAAAACAGAACGAAGCCAAAAAACTAGAATTGTTTATATCTGTATTTGCTTTTATAACGGATTACACTAAATTTTTGAACTGTGAAACTTCATTGAACCTATTTTTAACAATATTATAGTTTTTTATATTTTGTTTCAAAATGTCGTTTACTGCTTGAAGTAGGCGCTAAAATTGTTTCGAAACACAAATTACAAGTTACCTTTACACTATGCGGAATTAATCCTAAATATCCATTCGATTTGGGACAATTCTAATTTTTTTATTTTACGTTTTTTGGGATAAAAATGTAATTTTTATATAACTTGAATTTAAATAAAAAAAAAATATTGACCTAATATAGTTAAAGTCTTTTATATGTATTTTATTAAAACAAAAACAAAAATTAAAATATTTTTTCTATCAAGCATTACACTAACTAAAATGTAGTCGCACCGAGCGTTGTGTTAATAATTTTGTGTTAACTTGGCCTTCACTCATTCTAGCAAGTACTTTTTAACAGCGCTTCCTGTTAACTTACTTCAAGTAAACTGATAGTTGAAAAATATTATTTATATTAACAGGTAGCTGAAGGAAGTATATATCTATCAGTGAATTAAATCAGAACTTGAAATTCTGTTAACGTGATACGGTGTCTAACCATTACGGATTTTAATAAAAAGAAGGATGTGACGTCACGGTCGATTTCGCAATAGGGATGTGTGACATCACGATCTAGAATATTCTTGAACATAGCTATATAAGGAGTGGGCATCCAGCACTAGATTTCAGGTAGGCGAACTGAATGAATTATATTGAAATAATAAAATAAATAATAATAATAATAATAATAAGGAAGAGGTTCAGGCAGAAGATCGAGCTTTAGGCGATCTCTGATTCACCAGCCTCTCCCGTCGGTCAGTGCCATTTCCGCCGACGACGCCAATGATCTGGATCGAAGAAGAGGGAACATAAATCGAAAATCCCCCTTGAAGCCAGAACAACTGGCACGAATAAATGAACTGCTTTTGGATCAGATTTCGGAAGGGTCAGACCTGTGAGCGATCAACTATGCTGTATATTCAGCCGCTCGGTTTTTAGTTCCTGCTGAGCCCGCCAGTCAGACGGAGACATGTGTTAGGATGTGCAGGCGAATTGAGCGGTTGGATGAAAAATTGTGGAAAACGAGACAGGCTGTGTCACGTGTCGAGTCTGTGGTGGATTTTATGAAAAGCGGAAGAACTTTTACGTTCAAAGTTCGCCGGCATGCAGCGTGCTAAGGGCACTCTACCTCACACTCAATACGCTTAAGCTGCTTACTAACAAGCAGCACGCTGTTGAGAGGATACGGACCTTGACTCCAGCTAGAAAAAAAAATGCTGAGGCGGGAAAGGTGGAACAGAGAAAACAAATGTATTAAGGAAATAATGTCACTCTGGAAAACCAAATTCTTCATAAGAATGGGAGACCTAATCTGCACAAATTGGGTAAATTTCCAGAGGGGAGTCTTCCAGGGAGACACTTTGAGTGCCTTACTCTTTTGTATCTCACTTTTTCCCCTATCAGTTGCACTTCGCCAAGTTGGAGGATACGGATGCCGGGGAACTGGAAATAGGAAGCATAGAGTCACTCATCAATTTTATATGGATGATTTAAAAATCTATGCCTCCAGTGAGAGAGAATTAAACCATGCTCTCGAGGACGTCGGAGTATACACCCTCGATATCGGCCGTTAGGGTGGGACAAGTGCGCAATGTTGCGCCTCAGGTGAGGAAGATCTGGTGATTCTGCCTAGGACGCTATGCTCATGGATAGAGGCGCTATTCATCAACTGGGCGCTGAAGAGACCTACCAGTTACTTGGTTTGGCACAACACAACACTCAGGATCCATCAAATAGTCACTTTGCGGCAAGTTTAAACGAATTATGAGGTGCATTTGGTCTTTGGAACTGTCAGGGAGAAATAAGGTCACCGCCTAAAATATGCTTGCCGTACCAGTGGTGCTTTACACCTTCGGGTCAGTGAAGGGGCTGGCAAATGAGCTTCGCGAAATCGACAGAATAACTCGAAAGATGATGAACATGAATCATAGTCTTCAGCCCAGATCCTCGGTTCTCCGGCTTTATATCTCTCGCCGTCAAGACGGCCGGGGCATCCTAAGTCTGGAGTGCATCCACAATCGAGTGGTTCTCCAAACAGCCATCAAGGTTTTGAAACGGTCAGATCCCCTCCTGCAAATGGTCCATGACCATGAGATGACAGATGTGGGACCATTTCTTTACAAGGCAGCAAAGCAGGCCGCATAGTCTCTAGGATTGGAAGTGGACCTGAGAGGAGGAAGGAGACCAGATTAACCTCACAGATCTCTGACCATCTGAGATTAGACGTCGCGTCAGGGATGCGGAACATAAGAGTCTTTATACCATCTTCTCTCTGCTTTCGCGAAATATGCCCCTCCCGCCTATGTGTTTCGTCATAATGCGGCATTGAGGGTATTGTACTATCATTTGCGCCACTCATATGGTGATAGATGAGACACCTATGCTGCCATATGCTCACGGGAATATTGAGTCCGTTGTTGAGAATGAGGGGTGCCGTATATATTGGAACTTTTCATTCTCAGCTACCTTTCTGATCCAAGCCACCAAGCAGTCTTCTTTGATTTTAAGACTAAAATGATTTACATCATTGAATTCTCGGTTCCAGCCGAGTCGAATATGGAAGTCAAAGAGGAGGACAAACGGACCAAGTATCAAGAACTTGCGGCCGAACTGAGACAGATGCATCGAGGTTACTCGGTAAAAATAGTGGCCCTATTGGCGTCCTCAATCGAATGAATGACTCGCTGTTCTCTAATCTCAAAATCATTCCGGCCTGCAATCAGAATGCAGAAAATATTGAAGGTCGGATGCAAAAGGCTCGCTCCGCCTACTCCGCCAACACCGATGCCGGTTTCCTGTGATTGCTGACTACCCTTGTTGGGAAAGCAGCGCTGGAAATAAACAAGTCCATAGGAGAACCTAGATGTGTCGGAGCTCTGGGGAAACCTATGGAAGAACTACAGAGATTCAAGGGAAAACAATAATAATAATAATACGACAATATGCGAGCCGTCGGTAGCACGATGCTGAGGAGGCGGGCTCCTGCCACTCAACAAGAGACAGTCCAACCTACATCTGAAGTGAACAATGATGAAGCTGACCCATCTATTACTGCTCTTCCTGGGGGACAGTGCTCAACAAAATTTAGAGCGGGCTCCCCGCATTAAATGGACTCGAGAAATGATTATCGAAGTCATGAAAACCTATTGCCGAGTCAATAAACGCCAAGATTGCCCACTTCCTGGATATATATACATCTCTTCCAGACAGAATACTCAAAACTACACCCGGAACTACAGCTAACTGAACAAAACCTAGGTGATAGAAGGAATTTAATCCTGAAGAAGGAATATGTAACTCCTACAGAATTGGAAACAATCCGCCGCGAGATGGGTTGGGGGATTCATCATTTCATCACAGCCAACCAACACAGAGCAAGATTTTGTCAGAATAACATCTCAGCTGGATAATAGAACTTTACCGGCAACACCTGGAGTCTCTGAGAGAAAGAGAGCTTGGGAGAAATTTTATAGCTTGCTTGAACATTATATCGGCTCGAACCCCAATAGCAAACCTCGCATCCCTGTACTGAAGGACGCCACGAACTCAAGATCTCTAATCTCTTTGATAAACTCAACCCTGGCTGAATATTTTGAAACTACTAGAAATCTGCAAGAAATTCATGTGGCTATTTACTGCGCTGCAGTTACAATAATCGAATTTAATGATAAGAAGACCTATCATCCACGTGAATGGCATGAACATAAGAAAGACATTGTCCTTGCTTGGAGAAAAAGACTTGAATCAGATATAAACATATTTAGATCCAATGCAGATGTAATTCAGGCATATCTACAAAATACTCGACCAAAGGAAATAACAACAAGAATGGCTAAGCTAGCTGGAGATGCTGGCATTAACACTCAAGCCAATGGAAAAATTTTAGAACTAAAAGATCTGTTCAGACAGAAAGCAAAGATTAAAGGAGCCCCACTTAGACGATATAATGAGCGGTCTAAAAGAAAAGCCCATAATACGTAATTTCACAACAATAGGAAAAAATTTTTCAGTCATCTCAATAAGAACAACCAAAGCCATAACGTCCCAAATGATAGTAACATTGCAAAACACCAAGAATACTGGCAATCTGTTTGGTCTGAACCCGCATATTATCACAAAGGGGCAAACTGGGTGAAACTCATTAAAGAACAATGCTCACTTGAGAATTCATGACCTGCGAGAGATTCACCGCTTAAGATGTGGCCCATGTTACTCGGAGATTGGGCAATTAGAAAACTCCCGGTCACACACACACACTATCGCACACATACACAGGTGGCCCTCAGGCGATTTAACGCCTATCTCCACCTATCCACTCACCCATTCATACCATGCAGCAGTCATACAGGGAGCCACTTGGCCGTCGCGTCAACACGACGTTGTCTGTGTGTCACCGCGTGGAGGTGGGCTCCTTCCCTCCATTCTACTTATTCTAATATACCCGTATCCTTTTACCTATTTTTTACCCTGCTACTGCTCTTCGTTGCTGCCGTCGTCGCGTCGATCCTCCTGTTATTCCTCTTCTGGTCCGAGTTCGATCCCCATAATGTGCTCCTGTCTGGTCCGGAAGACTTTTTTCGAGAAACCATTGAGTTTCTCGAGGTTTTCCTTTGTTGCCAACAGAGCTGAAAGGTTGACTTTGACATTGGGTTCGTAGAGTTCCGCGTATCTATGTTGTGAGTAGGGGGGAGGGGGGCAGTAGAACAATAGGTGCTCAACTGTCTCCTCTATGTCCCTACACTTGGGGCAGTTGGGATCTTCTCCCAGTTGCCTTCTGGGCAGTGAGCCATTAATTGGCCCGTAACCGGTAAGTATATAAATGGTTTGTGTGTATGTTACAAACCATTTTTCCTATCGTTATACCTAATTGTCGGGATAAATTTTGCTGTCAACCTTCCGTGAGAGTCACTCTCCTGGTTCCAACTGGATTGCCATTCTCCAGTGACAACAGTCTCCAACCTTTGATACTCATCGATTCTTCGTCCTCATGTCGGGCGTACTCTTACCCCAGCTACTTGAAGTTTACATTCTTGCGGATGTGGTACTTGGCCACACTTCTCATGACCTCGAGCTCAATTGGGGGTTCATCTGTAATTTCTTGCATCGCCACCATTGATGTGGTCATGCAAGCCTTAGTTCTTAGGAAGAGAAATGTCCTCTGTACCAGATTCCTCTGGAAATAGACTACGGGAATCCTCTGAAACCTGCTCCCCGTAGGTCATAATGGGCAGAAACAAGCTTTTATAATAAAACATTGCCGTTTTTTGATTTATGCCCCAATTTTCTTTCGAAACACTCTTGAGGTAATTGGCTAATTTTGTGATTTTGTCTCGAGTGACTTTTATATGTTACTGGAATGTTAATTTTTTATCTAATATTACACGAAGGTATTTTACCTCGTTGGTGAATTTTATCCTTTTGTTGTCTATTTTAATTGGAATGACCTTCTCATTGAGTGTCCCTTTGTGTAGGACGCCGAAAGTTTTATTGACCGAGATTATCGAGCGATAACTTTGGGAGCGTTAAGAAGGATCTAGGCTCATGGGAGAATAACGTACTGCATGGAAAGTTCCCGACCTTGCTGAACGACAAGATTGTGAATAAGAACGCTTCTCTGAAATGGCTAATGAATGGATTCTTGTACCCGGAAACTGAGGGTTTCTTAATGGCTATACAGGACAGGGTAATAAGAACAAGAAATTATGAGAAGTTTATTCTAAAACAAGACCTTGAAGATAGATGTAGGAAATGTGGAAATGTCGGTGAAAGTATAGAGCACATTATGGGTGGATGTCCCACATTAGCAGAGAACGCTTATTTAAACAGACATAATCAACTGGCAAGGCTAATCCATCAGCAATTGGGAATAAAATATGAACTGTTTGATACACCTATACGGTCATATTACAAATACGTCCCAGCTTCAGTGGTTGAAAAGAACAATGTGATTTTATATTTGGATAGACCTTGTTAAAGCAAATATGAATCTACCTTATAACAATCTTCCCAAATTTATTATAAATCTAAGTTGAAGGCGAAAGGAAACTAAATTTAAAGAACAACGACTAATTGTAAAAGGGGAAATGAGCAAATAAAATAAGCAAATAACATATAATAAAGTATAAATTTAATAAGAAAAAATGGAAATTGAGATTAAATAATAACATATAAATGTTTGTGAAAAAAGTAATATAACATAAAGCTTAAGGATAATGTATTAAACAAAAATTATAGCTTATTTCATTAATATTAAGTATAAACTTATCGATATGCTACGAAATAAATATTAACAGAATTATTATAAATATATTATATGTTGTTAAATCTTTTAAAATATTTTACATTTAAATAAAGTGATCGATTTTTACAAAGATAATGACAAATAAGATTTATTATGAATATTTTAAAAGATTTGTTTTATTTTTAAGTTGTAGATTATTATTTATTTTAAAAATGTAAATTAAATAAAATGGGTTGATTTATGTTCATTTGAAAACGAATAATAAAAAGTTCTTATCTGGTCGTGTTGAATACTTCCCAAGGATTGAAGCACTCAGAAGGTTGGTTGACTCAGGTGCGAAAGAAGTCGGCCAAAACGAGAGGGTTAATAAGGTATGCTGTTCGATGACTTCAATCGTTATGGAGAACAACCAGTGAATGGAGAAGTTTCCAATTGCGACGAATATTCCAAGAGTTAAGAATGCAAGTGGAATGTAATCCAACGAACGAAGAGATAGATATTTTCAGTATATTGAATACATTAGAATACTCAATATAATAATTATTCCATAGGATTTGTAACGACGAATAATACAAAATTTGGGTAGGTAGACAAAATCGAACAAAGGAATACGACGAAAACGAAGGAAACGAAAACGTGTATGTGTTGCGCAATCGAGACGAACAAACGAAGTGGTGAAATACAAAAAAAGCCAAAAAAAAACAAGGGTCAAAAAATGGCGAGAGTAAAAATATGAGCCATCCTATGCACTGGAGGAGATGTGTACTAGACTACCGCCTAGTGACCATTGGTCAAAATATTTAAACTACAATAATTTTTTCTTTTTATTTAAATTTAAAATCTAGGTGGATATCGGCGTTAACAGACCTATCCTCACCGACAGAACCATTGACCACAATAGACCGGATATTCCTCTCATTAATAATACCTCACAAACGGCCATTATAATTGAGATAGGAGTACCTCTCATAGATAATCTCAAGACAACCGAAATAGAAAAGAAAAATAAATACGAGGAGCTTGCTATCCAACTGAAAAATATCTGGACAGTCACAAATAGTACAAATATACAAAGCAGATCCTAAATTAATAGTTTCTAGACACGACTATGAAGAATTGGAGCACGACACTAAATATCTGAACAAACACAGCCAACATCATATCACAACCCATACAAATCAAACATGGAATATATTAAGGAGATTCTCTGAGTGCTCTCTGGTTCTGCCTAGCATTGAACCCACTCTCCAACATGTTAAATAATACCAAGTATGGATACAACATTACAGGAAACCACCCACAAAATCACACTCTTAATATATATATGGACGACCTCAAACTGTTAGCAGCAACAAACCACCAACTCAACCACCTATTTAGAATAATAAAAAATTTAGTACAGACATAACATGACTTTTGGAAGACAAATGTAAGAAGGACAGTATAGTTAAAGGGAAACAAACTAAACAAGAAAACTACATTTTAGACAACAACAACTGTATAGAAGCAATGAATAATACAGAAAACTACAAATACCTTAGATACAGACAGAAAATAGAAATAGAAGATCAAAGAACTGAAAGAGAAATACAAACAAAGATTAACAAAAATACAAAAGACAGAACTATCAGTAAGAAACAAAACAAAAGCAATAAACATGTTCGCAATACCGATACTGACATACTCATTTGGAATATTGGCATAGAGTGACACGGACCTAGAGGCACTCAACACACTCACACAGTCACAATGTTACAAACACAGAATACATTACATACACTCAGCAATAGAAAGATTCACACTAAACAGAAAAGAAGGTGGAAGCAGTAGCAATACAACACCAGATAATAAATACCAAATAATACAACAAACACATCATAAAAGACCCAAACATGACGACAGACAAATTCACACTGTGTAATCAACAAATCGAAACAATAGATCACATCACTGCTTGATGTTCAATACTGGAAAGTACAGAATATACCAGAAGACAAGACAACGTAGCAAAAATCATTCACCAACAATTAGCAATACAATATAAACTAACAGATAAACATACACCCATACACAAATACAAACCGCAAAATGTTCTTGGGAACAATTAACATAAACTATACTGGAACAGAAGCTTTACAACACCACATAATAACCAGTAATCAGACTCATGCACAAACAAAAAAAAAATCAATTGATAGAAATATCCGTACCTAATACAGAAAACATCCAAAAGCAAACAGGAGAAAATATTGAAAAATATATCCAACTGAGTGAGGAAATAAAAATGAACAAATTAGTATAATTGAGTAGAGAATTGGAAAAATACACTAATAATAACCACAAATAATTATAAGCAAATAAACAAACAATAAAATGAATTAACTTAAATATACAAATATTATCAAACTTGTAATTGAATATCTAATCTTCAAGCATAAATACTCTAAACTAAGGATATTTCCATAAAAACGTTTAGAATAGTACCACATAAATATAAACAAAATTGATTTAAAGCATTGTATTAGGATCTAGATGTATGACTGAACACTTCTGCCATCTTCTAGCCAGTGAAGGAACCGTTAGCAACTGCTTTCACATAGTGTCATCAGCAGAAGCCCCCGTCGCAATATTGACTGGTTTACCATTTGGTATTTTATCATCGACACTCTTAATTTCTTGAATTATATGAAACATTTTACGACTCTCGTACTGTTAAATGGCTCATTCTCATACCTATATATAAAAAATATGGTGAAATTGCAAAAAAAATCAATGTCGAGATTTCCATGGAAATACACGTTTTGGGGTCCCCTGAGTCTAATAAATGGGTCTCGCAACCTACATTTGGTAACCAGAAAAACGCTTCAGCCTATATGTGAGGAACAAATACCACTGGCATATGAACGAATAATAATATTTTGGGAGTGTTTTAGGATAATTATCTAGTGGGGATACTCTAAGAAAATAACAAATTAAAGCCGAATTGTGATAAATTCTGATAAATTTTATTCGTTTTTTTTTATTATTACTTTAGGAAAAAATTTTTCACTGTTTTTTTTTTCTTTTTGAAATAATAACAGTTGGTTTTGGTTTTGAAATTAAACTTAATTAAGGATATCTCTGCTTTGGTAAGATAAATATTTTTTATATTTTTAAAATAAAAAACTTTTTAGCTGAAATGAACAAAACGCGTAGTCAATCTCGATTTGGGACTAGGAGTATATTTGTTGGAATCAGTGGTAGGTCGTCTTATCAAGAATATGATAGATTAGAGAGGCTTAATCAGGTAATTTATAATTTAAAAATGGAGTTAGCAAAGGTTCGTGATGAGTAAAATTCATTTTAAAATGTTATTGGCTAAAGTCAGATAAGTCTTGATGTTTGTCAAGAAAGTAAAATTTTATTAAATAATTCAGAGATAGGGGAATTGGGGATAGACTTTTAATTTTAGAGGATAGTTTATTTAAATATTCGGTATCTCATACCGTAACTCGGAGGTTTAATTCCTGGTATTTTCCAGGTATAAGATTTGAGCAGTTATTGGATATAGTAGATTAAAATGATATGGATTTACTATTTGTCTATGTAGGCAGGCATAATATTTATTATCTTAGTCCAGAAGTATATAGGTTGAAGTTTGATAGGTTAGTTAATTATCTTATAAATAAATTTCATAATTAATTAAATTTTGTGTTAAAAATAGTTTCTAGGAGATATATAGATTTCAGAGGGGTTAATTTGGCGAATGATATTTTAATTATTTATTTATTTATAATACTGTTTATATGAGTTCCATAATTAGAGTTTTTCCACATACGTAATCATTTTATATAAAGATTCAAAAACAAGAAGAAAAAGAAACAAATAACAAATGTCTTAATTTATTATTTATGCACAAAAAAAAATTTCTCACTCATTTAAAATGAAACTTCTGAGTTTGGGAGCCCCGATAGCTTATTTATCCCGCTGGCATCTGTGGGGGACAGTCTCCAGAAATGTATTCTCTTCGAGGTTTGAAAAATAGTGAGAGCGTACACCATTGTATAATGGGCACTCACTCACAACATGGTGCAATGCTTCCCTTTGCCCATATTGCAAATGGAGCACAGCTCATCGGGCCTAATTCTCTAGGCATTTTCACTAAAATAAAAATAAATAAGCCGAGTGTTTGATATATGGATTTGATGGATTACTCGCATTTTATGGAATGAAGATCTTATTGGGAGAATTGTCCGATGGCAAAAATTTCTACAATCCCACAGTAGTGGAGTGTATTTTGATCTCTAATTTTTTTGTTCTATTCCCAGTAAAGTAATATAGTCTTCTGTGAGGATTTTTTTTTTTTTTTTTTTGAGCTTTGGTGTCATGGCTCTCCCATATACTCTCCTTATTTATAATTTTGAACTAATATTTTATTTGGTCCACCCAATTTTTACAACAGCAGGACTGGATAAGAATTAAAAGTTTGTTATATAGCCTATTAGCCGAAATTGTCAAAATTTGATACAGCCAGGTTTGAGCCTATGAATTTGAGTTTGATTAGTCTCCTTTGTTGAAATTATTGGTGTGGTTCCTTCCCGAAAATAAACATTTTAAAATTGTTTGTTTGGCATTTTTCAATAATTCAGTTACCATACTTTGTAGCGGAATTCTCGCTCTATGAGTTCCTTATAGACGGGTGGTGACATCTAGGGAGCTATCCTATAAATAAGTGTTTTTTTTCTCCCTCCTTTCACATTCCCCGCCTCCATATTGAAGGGGAAAAGAGGAACGAGAGGTTCGGGAGAGAGAGGGAGAGACTATTCTTTTTATCAAGTTTCGGAGATTAACAGAAGAATAGAGAAAGAGGAGAAACTATTTCGTCTCTATTATTGCACTTTGATTTCTGAGCGAGGAGCAGCCCTGTGAGTTTATGGGTCCTGTATCGTTGGCGTACCGTTTTAAGTACAGGGTAGGATGATTTGTGAATAATTATATATTTACCTCTTTTAACACAAAAGGAAAGAATAGAATCATTCCAACTGTACACATGTATAAATATAATACATAATTGCATTTAAGTTGTCGCTGGTGTATATATGTATATATATATGTTCTGGAAGGTTGTATATGGAATAATGTTTTCCCGGGTTGGCCCGCGTTGATTGTTGAGATTAACTCGACGTTTCGGCTCTTCTTTTGGAGCCGTTTTCAAGAGTTTTGTGTTAGGAAGTGATGGTGGAGGTGGTTTGTTTCTGTTTTCGGGGTCGCAATCTTGCTAGTCC
>JAAAKE020146026.1:0-13061 GCA_010014785.2 Anisolabis maritima | reverse complement strand
GGCTACCAATTAATAGAAATAAATAAGGACGGAGTCTAAATGGCCTCAGATGCCGAAAAAGACTTAAAAAAAAAATTTTTTAATGTAATTTTTTTGAGAAATGAGTTTTTGAAGGCCAAACTTCGTAAAAAGAGACTACGATAATTTTAGAATAAAAAAAAATAATAGCTTGAAAAAAAATGTCCTGTAGTCGAAGATAATTTTTATGAATATAAATTGATTTTTGAATTTTTAAATTAATCAGCTTACCACTTTGTTACTTTGACAATATTTAATTAGCCAATGAGAGAGCTCCTTGTAAAAAGATTATTACGTCATGAGTCGGCCAGCTTCCGACCAATCAGCGATCACTTCAAAATAACTGAAGCGGATTCATTTGCTCCATCATTTGCAAAAAAATAATGTTTTTAAATCTCTTTTTGTTTCATATCTCCACTTTTCATTTGTGAACAATCATTGTTGACTTTTTAATTAAAAACAATATTAATTGTAAAGAAGACAATACTGAAGAGTTAAGATGAGGAAGTTCTCAGTTAAGGTAAACATTATTTATTAATCTTATTAAGTATTAAATCCCAAATTATTCATCATTCACATTATTTAAATATAAAACTAATTTAGCTTAAAAAGTTTATAGGTGCATATGTAGACTGGCGCCAGTCCAAAATGTCTGGCGCAAAAAAAGTAGACTTGTGTAAATATCATTTTAAGCTAAGTTATTTAATAAAACTATAGTTAATGAGGCTATTAGTTTTTTATATGTCAAATACTATGTAATTTTATTATATATTATATCTACAATGTCGTACTGAGGGATGGGATAAGTACATGAGCGATTTTTAATTGGGGGGAAGATCAAAATAAATTTTTTTATATGGTCTTTAGAGTATAAATTTCAAAACATATTTTTGAATAAGGACAATTATTATTTTATAGAAATTGTTTTCCATTAAAAGAATTAACTTAAAATACTTAAGTTTAATATAAAAAATAAATAATATTAAAAAATTATTTTACAAAATATATATTTTATCTTCAAAAACTGATGTTCATTTTCCATCTGGAAGGGATCTGAAACAAATTATTATTATTTCAATTAATTATCCTTAATAATTTAAAGAGAAAAATAGAAATTTTAGCATCTAAGCAGATATAATTAAGAACGAGGTTTCTAACAAGGAAAGTGTTTTTTTGGCCCTTTCGGATTCAGATTATAACCAAATTTGACCATAACATGAACGATACTCTTAGCTAAAAACATTTGCAAAATAATAGATCTAGAAGATAAAGGAAACTGAAAACTCCTGAATCCTGAAGGATTTGTGAAAGTTGCAAATTCTTTCTAAAATTATTCCTAATAGATTTTTGTCGATTATGATGGGTGTAACGCATTATTAACACTATTAAAAGAATTTACCAACTTGATATAAATACAATTTTTCACAAATAATCAATTTTTAGAAATTTCTGTATCGTAAATCTATTATTTTGCAGACGAACGGTTTTAGCTAAGAATATCGTTCATTATAACTAATATTTGGGCTGGCTGGATGGGACAGAGTGGACACTCTCCTTAAAATGTTTCTTTTAATAATATTGTTTGATTATATTAATTATACAAAATTTTTAAAATATTAATAAAAACTGTACTTAATCTGTTCGCCTAAGCTTACTAATTTTTTCTTTTCATTTTTATTACTAAAGCTATCAAACCCGAGCCTAGTAATATCATTTAAAACACAAACACACCCATACTCTCCCAGGAAAGTTTAGTGAATTTGATTGGTATAATTTTAGTGTTTTAGATCTAAAAAAAAATTAAAAAGTATAATTCATTTAAACCTATTAAAAATTAAAAAAGAATTTTTTTTTGATGCTGAGAGATTTAGTGACCAGTGACTGACCCTAGGGGCTGGAGTGTGAGTTCCCATGGGAGGGCTCCTTCATAATTTAAGGGTCCAGGTTGCACCAACATCTGCTCCAAGGCACTCGCCGCCGTGTTGGGTGGTTCGCCCGTTCCGCCACTCACTTCCTGTAACCATAATCTCATTTTAACTCTCATTTAGCCAACAAACATCTCTATCCTCCATCAAGAAAAAAAATCATATTTCTAAAGATGATAAACTACCTTTCTTTTTTGATTCGCAAGGCAAAATGTGCAAATTTGAGGCCTTTGTGAAATAATGTCGGTTTGATATGTGTTGCTTTCGCGCAGACAAGGAGAATCGACAGGACCTGAAAATATTTACTAGTGAAAAATATATATTCATCTGGTATCCTGAATGAATAGTTTAAGTGGAGAGCCATTTCATTTATTGTTGGAATACAATGTACCCATTTAAATATGACAAGAATTGACCAATATTATATCTCTTAAAAAAACCTCATAAATTTATTAAAAGAATTTTTTAATAAAAACATCTTATTTTGGTATTCATGAACGTTATTTTTAGAAGGGAACAATGGCACATAATAAAGAGGAACAATTTAAATATATTGCAGCAAAATAAAATCAGTTACGATGATAAAAATACGGTATAAAAACAAAAATATTTTGTCTCTAAAATAAAATGATAACAGTTGATATGCAAATACCTCGTATTGACCATATTACTTTCCCACCCAAAATTGATAAATATTTTTGTGGAAAATGCACATGCTGCTCAGAACGTGTCCTTTTTTTTTAATTGTTCTTATTCACCATCATAGTTTATTGTTGCTGTCTTGCATGATCATTAACAAATAAGGTCGGCTTTATTTGAGTCCAATTTGTATTTTTTTAAATTTATTAGAAAGAATAACCATAAAAGATTTGTCACTATTGATAACCTTAAAAGCCAAGGGGTGTGGGTTCGGATCCCAGGCAATCCGATGAAAATTTATTTATATCAAGTCAATACCATTTTGATATAAATAAATATTGTATCATAATAAATACATTTAAGTGCATTGTTTAAAAGACTGTATCGTCCATGATGCCTAAAATACTAAAAAAAAAACCCTAAAAGATATGAAGGATTAATATTTAAATGTTTTGTATCATCACGGACAAAAACATAATCCGATTCCATTAAAGATTTATTCAATAAAACGGTTTTGTTTAAAATGATAATTAAATAAAATAACAGTTGATATGCAAACACCTAGTATGTATTGTTCACAACCTCCCTTCTAAGAGGTCACTCCTGCTGAACCCCCCTCCTAAAAAAAGCAAACATACCTACACCATTGCAAGACCTCAATTCAAATGAAGAGATCTCATATCCAGTTTCCTTTCATCTATAATGGGGTAATTTCAATATTTTAACGAGTTTAATGCTTTATCAAGAATATTTCTTCAGACAGTTAGATAATATTAAGAGATTACTAATAAAATCACCTGCCAAGAGCTGTGTGCCCAAGTGTGAGATGTAACTCGATGCAAGACGTAACGTTTCGATTTTGCTCAATTTTCGATCGGCCGGTTCTGTTGGGATCAGAGTTCTGAGTGTGCTGAACGCTGAGTTGACGCTATAAATGAACATCAGCAACAACAACGCCTTCTGAACTACTTCTTCCAAGCCATTAACTCTCCGACAAGATTAAATCAAAAACTCGGGTAAAAAAAAAATTAATCTCTTTTACATGTTTCAGATGAGAATGAATTAAGTCTTTTAATAAATGCCGACAAGAGAAGAAAATTAAATTTGATTAAAAAATAACTTTATTTGATGTATATACTTGTCAGCAGCAATATGAGATTAATGAAGATATAAGGAAATAAATAAGAATATAAATGAATTATAACGTTTACAGATTAATTTTCACTTATGGAAGCATTTATTGGAACAAAAAAAAAAATATATATATATATATTCTCTTTAGGACGCCGCTTCATCTTAAACAAATGTACAAAAAGATGGAGTGCGAAAATACGGCTCAAGAAGAAAAATTTAGCGTTCTAAAAAAAATCAAATAGAATTTTCACTTGTGAAAATAAATTTAATATGAGGTTAAAAAAAAGTCAAATAAAATTTTAACTGAGCAAAATGATGGAGATAAAAATAATAAATAAGTAAATATGAATTATAAAATAGGAAGACTGATTTATCTCTCCGAATAAACAAAAATGCCCTCTCCAATTAACATATTTATGAATTTAACATTTTTTACATAAAATATTAAAGTAAAATTGTTTTGGTAAATGGAATTCTACAACTTCATTTTATACATACATTGTTAGTATATATTAATAATATAAGTGACCATTTTCAAGTTAATCGCCCTTAAAAATTTGGGCTTTAAATGCAATTGATTTACCTGTAAGTTCTGTCTCGTTCTCGTGCGTTGGCCTGACATCTCTGCTTGACGACAGGAACAGGAGTCGGCCAGGAGACTCCAAGGAGATCCCCGGTGACTCGGGATTCTCGAGACCGCGAGGCCCTGCTCGTCTCCATGCCTATGCATGCCTGGTGCTCGAATGCACCAGCACTAAACTCAGTTCCCCCTTTGGCTGCTGTTTTTCTATTAAATGGTCTTCGAGGAGTGACATAAGACGACACAAATGAGCCTGGCCAACAGATTTCTTCTTCCCCGCCCAACTCATCTGTCACAGGCGATGACATCAGCCACCCCCGCCGCCGCTGCTAAACATGTGTTTGACATCATAGATAACAAATGGGGGAGAACTGTCCCAACGAGTTTTCCTCATCTATATCACAGCTATTAACAAAATCTCTAATTGGTGAGAGGTGAAGAGAGCTACTTCCATTCACAAACAAGAATCTTGCTTAAGGATATTAAACATCCAAGGACAAAGGAAAGAAAATTGGATAATAAAAAAACCCCTAAAAAGTCATTAATTAAATATTTTTATAATGTAATCCAAAAATTCCCAACGCATATAAAGAAGTTTTTTTCGACATCTGAGGCCATTTAGACTCAACCCTTATTTATTTATATTATATTAGTAGCCAATATAATATTAATTTAAATAAATTTTTGTCACTCAAGAAGCAAACCGATGGTACCTAGAAGTTAATTATTCTTTTCCCTCTATATATATAAACGTTTATGATGTGAATTATTAATAATTTATAGGATCAATCCACATCACCCGTATCCTTATATAGCATAAAAAAATTCTCATTTAGATCCAGAGGACTTTTTCGGGACAGGCGGTAAAATTTTTTTTCCAATATTTCAAAAGAAAATTTGAATTAATGTTAGTGATGGCTAGAATTTTGTGCTTTCAGATTGGCAATAGCCTTTGTTATAACAAAATGATTTTTATTTCACCCTTAGAGTGACGACAACAAATTATGTTTTCTTAAGGTCTTCTAACGCCTGAGAGACCTGAAACAACGTTGGCGTTGGCGTAGGATAATCTTTTGCTGATGCATTTTTTTTCCATTATGAATTTAAATTTTATGTATGTACGATTTTAATAAATTATATACCAAGTAAGAAGAAAGCTCTGCAATTCTATGAATTTTTTGCCAAATTGATTGCAAATAAATGATCTAAATTACAAAATCAAAAATATTTCCAAAAAATAAACAATTTTTTTAATCTTAATTTTTAATCATTTTCCTCAAAACAATTATAACAAATATGTATCCATTTATCACACAATTTACCTATGAATAAAGACCATTTTGATCGGAAATATAGTTTTAGTTTATCCATATTTCAAAAGAAAATTGGAATTAATGTCAGTGATGGCTGGAATTTTGTGTTTCAGATTGGCAATATAAATATTTACTTTTAGAATTTTAGAATTATTTACGAAAATTTCCAGTTGGAAGTCAAAACTCAAGCAGAATTTTCATATAAGATTAGAATTAAAGAGGCCAAAACATTATTTCCAATCAAAAATCTTATTTTTTGAGGTAAAAATATAATTAAAAATTATTTTTTCCGAATTTTAGGGAGGCACATACCTTTGTGTCATTCTGAAATTTTAATGTGTACCATTTGAAGATTTAGGAGACACTTTGCCTTCTCCGCTTTAATTTGAATTAATTTTTAAATAAAAGTAAACACTATTTTCTCTAAAAAAAGTAGGGGAAAGTAGTTCCCCTGCATTCCCTCCCCTCCCACCACTGAATAATGCTAATAAATATTTTTTCTTTAGATCAGCTGTAAAAACTAACTCTTACTTTAAAACCATCTTTGGTTTTCTTAATAAATAAAATCTTTTGACGATGTAATCATTGCATGAATTTATGAAATCATTCATGTCTTGTTTGTAAATATTTATATAAACTAAAATATTTTAAATTATAATACCATTGTTGCCTATTTTTACTTTTTTTTAACTATAAATCATTCATAGTTTAAAAAGGGGGGAGGGGAGGAGGAAGGAGCGAGATTTGGCGACTGCTCAGGGTAAGGGAGAGAATAAGTTTTTGCCTATCAGGGTTACCGTGTTATAGAAAATTTCTTTGAGAGAGGGGTAGTTCAGGCTCCTGAGTCTTTCGGCATTGGAGGCCATGTACTATCCGTCTCAAAAGTAATTGGACAAACGCTCTCTTTGTTTCTTCTTAAAACAACACAGTCAACAAATTATTTTTTAAATTTTATTTAAAATCTTATCATTCGCTAAAATAATTCAAAACACATCAAATAATAAATACACTAAAATCAGAACAAATAATTAGGATCCCTGTCCTGTGGTGCAGAGGTAGAGGTCTTGCTTCACGTACCAAAGGCCAGTGATTTGTTTCCCGTCATGACATAATTTTAAATTATATTAACTAACAATTAATTTAAATAATTAAGGATGGAGTTTCAATGGCCTCAGATGCCAAAAAAGACTTAAAAAAAAAAATAATTAGAAGTACATAAAATCAAAAAAAAAAATAATTTGACGATTTTGGATTTCTTCTAGGAAAAAAACTCTTAAGTTCTATTTTATTATTATAACAGTTTGATTTCCACCTAAACAATAACATTGTCTTAAAAAATTTAAAATATCTAGCAATAGCGAGCTCGGTTATTGAGCCTATACTCTCTCATTGGTGTAATATTACTTTTTTCGTGAGAGAGTAGGTCAAAGTTCTTTCTCCCCTCCTAGGTCAATATAATGTTCGTGCCCTACTACCCAAGAGGGGTCAGTTTACATATCTTTCACGGCGGAAATATCTGGAGGGAATCTTTTCCCTGTTTTATGGAGTAAAAATAACCAAGTGAGCAAGAAACATTAGAACCAAGATGTTCAATGGGTGAGGGAAATTATGATCAGTTCACATATTTTGTTAGAGGTTTTATAAAAATTTATTTATACAGATGCGAATTTTTCATCATCTGAGGCTATTTAGTCAATATTTATTGAAATTAATTGGTAAATAAAATAAATTAATTTTATTTATCACCACTAATTCTAACCTCCAAGAGACAGATTACCAGGTGCAAATCAATTATATACATATTTTATCTTAGCTTTAGTGAAAACATCTCTTCCTTTAATCAAGAAAATTTGGCTCCCGAGTAGCCTCAATATTTTCCCCTAGTACACTTTATTAAACTCATTTAAATTTTACTAAAAAATATCGAGATTAGTAATTAGTCGCACAAGTCATCTTAGCGTCTCAAGCTTTAATTTTTACCTAAAAAAATTTTTATTCCAAAATTTTTTACTTCTATTGCCAAATTTTTGTCTTCGAATTTTATATGAATTTTTTTAAAATTATTTGGCTCCAAAAAATGATATTTGTATACTACTTTCCGTATATTTTATGTCACTGATTTTGTGGCCGATTACTCGTCTTATCTGAATAATCTGCAATGGATAATATCACTATGGTCTCAGAAATTAAGAGATCAAAAAATCCATTGATTAATGAATGATTCACCATTTACAAAAGTTTTATATAGACCCAAATTTTTTTTTTTCTAGAATAGTCGATCTTTTAGACTCCATATTTATTTAAATTATTTTGTTGTCAATAAAATTATCCTAGGACGGAAACGAACGATTGACCCTTGGAGTTAAATAAAAAAAAATTCATTTTAAAAATATATTTATTTATTTTTCAAATTTTATTTATTTTTTATAAAATATTAGTTTAATTAATTTTATTGGCTTATATATATATTGATATGTTTAATTACATATGTTAGAATAGCTCCATATAATTCCATGTTGTTTAAAAAATAAATACTAATAAAGCCTTTTTTTTATTTTTATATTTAATTTATTTAATTATTAAGCTTAACGATTTAAAACTTAATATCACCCTCCTATTAGTTTGTTAACGAATTCGTTTCCTTTTTTTTTCTTTCTTTTTTTGCATAATGAAAGAAAAAATATTTGACATTTTTTAAAATTATTATTCTGAAAATAATAATAGGAACTCGATTTATTTTTGAATATTAACAAGCATTCTTTTAGCGGCTATTATCTTTATTTTGCGATTGCATTATTTCTCCTAGATGGAGTAGAGTATTTATTGATTTATTCTCACTTATCTCAGTGATCTTAAGAGTATTATTTTTTAAGAAAAAAAAAAGATTATAAATAAATAGAAAAATTTCACAGGTTGTTGTTATAGTGAATCTTGTTTACTTAAATGGCACTTTCTTCATTTTTGCCCTGAAAAAAAAAAAATTCTCATTATTTTTTTCTAATTATAAAATTTTAATTTAATAATTATTTGTTAAAGACAAAATTCGATTTAATAAAATATCTGAAAAAAAAAAATTATTTCATTGAAATTGATTAAAAAAATTTATCATTTTTGAAGATCCGATTAGAATTTCAAACAAATATAATGTTTTATAAATAAAATATTTATTCATATAAAATTTACCGGGATGTTGATGATGTTTCACGTGTTTTATGCAATGATCCATTTGACTTCCGTGATGAAGTTGTGTTACTCCCTCCACTAGCGTTTACTCCACTTTTCTCTGTACATAAAAGATTATTAATTAATTTACCATTTTGTAATTAACATTAATACCAATTAATTTAAATAGATAGGATTGAATTCATTAAATAATAATTTGTTATAGATCTTTGATACCGAGAGACAAAATTATTATAAAAAAATACAAAATAAATAAAAAAACTTGGTTAATTCATATTCGTTGAACCTTCATCAGAACAATTTATTGTTAAAAATCTTTTTTTATTTAATATATTCCTTCAGGCTGCAGCGATTTTTTTCTTTCATATTTGATTGTGTTTTTTATTAAAATTTTAATTATTTATATTTATAATTTATTAAGATTTTAGAAAAATATGAATAATACTAACAACAGACAAAGTGGAAATTTCGATTGTTGGAGTGAGTTTCACAGCCACCAATGGAAACCCCGTATCTTGAGCGAAGGCATGCGGAAGGAATTTGATTTGATCGCTCAGTCCGTTGCTACCTATTATATTTCCTCACTTCAGTATCTCCCTCTTCTGTGTCACTCATTTTTGAATATAAAAGCCTAAATTGCAATCATTTATTTAAGTACGATGACTCCATATTCTTTTTGAAAAACAGTATAGTATATTTATTGTATGTGCATTATAAAATAAATTTTCATGAAGGGAAATCCTCCGAAATATACAGTGTATTGTTTAGAATTATATTAAAAAAGAAAATAACTAAATCTCACCAGACACTTTGACCATCATATGTTTGGCTTCAGAATGTTTAATTTCCATTCCTCGATGGCGATTTGTGACCCCATTTACAGATTCTCGCCTCTTGGATGAGCTACTGTTGTTCACGTTCAATCTATATATGGATAAAAAATATAATTCTTTAATTCAAATCAACCCATAAAAAATATATATAATAAAGACAAAAAAAAAAAAAAAACTTGAATTTGTTATAACTGTCTCAAACAATAACATCAAAATGAGAGAGAAAACTTCACAAGAATTTAAAAAAAATAATATACTTTTATTTAAATTATTAATCTTTATTTTCAAACTATTCAATTTTCACCAATAAGAAGCACACATTAAAGTTGTTGAAATGAAATGAAATTAATTTTTTTAAAGAGATATTTTAATTAATTAAATTACGTTTGAACCGTGGAACAAATAATAGTTTTATCGACCATATAATCATGCTAATTTTGACTTGAGGATATTTACAGAATAATAAATTTGATTTTTAGCATCTTGGGTGCCCGCAAACCCGTGCAAGGGGATTGTGTGCATTTAAGTGCATGTTTTTCCTTGAAATGTCTACTCTTAGAATATCATAAAAACCTGTCATAAGAATTTGGCCTACTCTCAACAGACAGATCGACCGTTATCATTATATAAATCCATGCTTTTTTTGTAATTACAAAACCTTATATAAGAGACGGTTGGTAAAAAATTTCTCTTTGGTGTATTTTTCATTTATAAATACCTGGATTCTTTAGTACTGCGCGATACGATTTGTGTTTGGCGATTGGAGTGTGATATCTGTTGTTGTTGTTGTTGCTGTGCACTGGTGATATTTGTCGATGGAGTAGTTGTTGGTCGAGATCTTCGAGTGTTTGCTCGTTGTCGGCGTAATTGGGCAGAAGCAGCCGCTGCTGCGCTTATTGAAGCTGCAGCTGTGTCTGTAGCCACATCCTCAGAAGAGCTAGCATTGGCACTGAGTAGTAGCTCTCGGGAACTGGCTCTCTGTATTAAACGGGCTGCTCTGCTGCTTGAGGTCTTGGAACTTTGATAGCTCGAAGATACTGTCATTTGAGAGCGTCTGGGTGGCGATGTGCTCGGACCCGACACACTGTCCAAAGATGATGTAGAGGATGCTCCACCACTACGTGACTGCCGCGGCAGCGCCAGCGCCGACCGCCCTATTGATCGCCTCGGCGTTGAAGTTTTCGACGCATCCCCTTTGCCTGGAACATTTAATGTTTCTTTAAATGCTAAAAGTTCTTCGTTTATGGCAATTATTATCATAAAACAAGAAGGCTGATATATATATTTATATATAATAAATATAAATAAACTAAAGCGTGAAAATCCGTCCGCCGCTCCGGGATTTGAGCACACGACCCGAAATTCGAAGGTCTCAGGTTCAAATCCCAGGATGGCGGACATGCAATAGTTTATTTATAATTATTATTATATTGGCGCTAAAGAGGCTTATGAACTCATCTTAGAAACAAACTTCCTTCTCTATCTATTCCTCTTTTTTAGTAGCCCCATCCAATTCCCATTCCCTTGTTCACCCCTCAAGATCATTCTTGATCTATCCATCTTGTCCTAGATCTCTCTATTGGTCTTTTTCCTTCTGGATTCCCAACCAATGCCGTTTGATCCTTTCCTATCCGAGAACATGTTCGGCTCAACTAAATCTTAGTGATTTAATTATCCTAACAATGTCTGGTCCCTTATACAAATAATACAGTTCATCATTATATATTATTGATTAAAACTTTTTAGGAAAGCTTTTCAAATAAAAATTATGGTAAGTATGTAATTACAAAATAACAATATAGAGGCTTACCGGAAGGAGATTCGTTAATGGTTGCGAGTGGTCCAGCTCGAGCCTTATTTCCCAGCCTTCTACCAGGCTCATCATCGCTACTCGCCCGAAACGACTCTTCATCTGTGTAACCATTCACCGCCTAAATTGATAAAATTCAATATTAATTAATTTTAAAAAAATAATTTGAATTTTTGAACTTAAAATGAATAATTTATTCATATGTACCTTCAATATATCGTCAGCAGCTTTGGTCAGCTCCTCCATGATGGCCGATTCAGTGTCGAATTCCCGAGCTCGGTGCATAGCATCTTGATTTTCGTAAATATGTTGTTGTTGTTGTTGTTGTACTGAAGACATCACATGCCCATTAACATAGAGATGAGCCTCTTTTTCCTGTTCATCAACAACTTTAGTCTGCTCTTTTGCCGCAGATCCACGATGAACAGGTAATGTTCGTGAGTCAATTTTCCGGCCACGTTGACGGGTGAATGTCCCAGAGTCAATCGGCGTCGGCGATGATGTCGTTTTCGATTTTCTTCGGACAAATGTCGAAGAATCGATGGGTTTCCTCGGCGAGGTCGATTCGATTTTTTTCTGATTCGTTTTTATCTCTTTATTAATCAATTTTTCCGAAGTTTGTTCCATATTTTTTTCGTATTTATTCGAAGCGTTGTACTTAAACATTTGCGTAGTCTCCAAATTAATTTTCTTCGAATTATTTTCAGTTTTCTTTTCAGTACTTTGCGTTTTTCTTTCTAATGAATTTTTACTAGAAATTGTATTTTCATTCTTTTTTGAAAATATCTCCAAAGAACTTGGGGTATTTCCGTCAATAAATGTACGGCTTGGTGATTTCCTTGAAATTTCAGGACTTAATGAAATAAATCTATTATTCACTGAAGCCTTATTTGAATCACCGAAATATTTCTTACCATACGTTTGTTGTTTTTCTAATACAATCTTATTATTATCTTCAGTATAAGTTTTTCTAAAATTATCAAATTCATAACTTTTATTTTTATCACCCTTATTTATATATTCCTCATTTATTTTATTATTAGTATTATTTTTTATCAAGCTCGTGGATTCAAAAGTGAATTTATTCCTATTAAAATTTCGATCATTGATATTGGTGTTCTTAGTAAGTGATGAATTTGGTGAACATTTCGGTGATTTATTCAATTTAATACCAATCGATTGAGCATCCATTTTATGTTTATATTCATTATTTGAGCTGATTTCAATCTTAGGAACAACAGTGCCTTGTTTTTCTAATGAATTTGATTTAAGATTCTCGGTTTCTTTTAAATAATTTTCGTCTTCTGGATCGTCGTATCGCAACGAGATGGAGGTGATCTTGGGGCGACCTTGTGCTGTACTCACTAAAGTCTCAACAGATCTCAATCGTGATTCGTTTGGCTCACTATATGACGAGACCATCGCCGTCTTCATACTGCAGTGCTGATGCTGCTTCTTCTCCATTTCTATTCTTCCTGAAGTATCTAATTTACATAAACCTTCATCAATAATCAAACATTTATTTTAGAAAAGTTTAACCAAATAAAATTTATCTGGACCTTTTAGTTGGAAGCTAAATATACTTTAATATAATAGATAAATTTATTTCTTAATTACCTCATCAAT
>JAAAKE020146015.1:0-13061 GCA_010014785.2 Anisolabis maritima | reverse complement strand
ATGCGATCAATAAATGGGTCATTTTTGTTGCGCAAAAGAAGGGAAGAGCAAATTTCAAAACGACAATTTTTGTTCATAGAAATGAACTCTGTGAGTTCATGTGGAATCCATTTGTCGAGCTTTTTCACTTTTACCAGCCCATGCAAATGGCGATCAATAATCGAATTGTAAACTTGCAGCGCTTCTGCTCGAGTCGTTTTCGATGGGTTAGCTTCAACAATTTGCTTAAGATGTTCATTATCGACCGACCTAATTTGAATTCATACAAAAAAATTGCGTGAATTTCTTATTTTTCCATCAGTAACAAAAAGATAAACAACTTTTGTAAACTGTGGTTAAAAGTAAAACTTTTAGCATAGATAGATAGGGCAGGTTATGCCCTTTAAAAAATAATATATAACTTGACAACATTTTTGCAAAACTTTATTAGTAAAAATGCATTAAATTTTGATATAACAAAAACGGATATTATTTTTGCAACAACCGAATATATTTACGGTATATCTGTTTGTTGGAGCCTATTTTATTACGAATATATATCTTTAGGCCTTATTTCTAATTGCAAAAGTTCTAGCTTTGAAAGCTCTCTGTTAATGACTCTTCTTGTCTATTAAAAAAGACCCGAACAACGCTCGAACTCTAGGTACTTGTAATATATAGTGATAAAGTATTGCTATCGCAAATAAGTCGATGTCAAGATTTCAACAGAAATACACGTTTGAGGTCCTCTGATTCTAAAAAAAATGTGTTTCGCAAAATGTTGTCTGTCTATGTGTGAACAATATTTCTCTAAAACGAAAAAACCCTCGAGGCTCAAACTTTATATTTATACCCTCGTCGCTTGCACCTCGAAGCTTTTGAATAAAATCGGCCAACGGATATTAGTACTTTACTGATGTACTTTTTTAGTTTTTTTACGATATTGATTAAAGTTCATAAAACAATTATTTATTAAATGATCTCTGAAATGTATTAATCCATATCTACCTAAAATTGTTTGGGACCCACTTTATTCTTGTACGTTTTTAGTTAGACCTTTTGTGATTTTTTCTTAAACTACTCTAACGATATTGATTAAATTGGATGTATATAGAACGGCTACATATGGGGCCACACAAAAAATTGGTGTGACAACACATCATTCAGCTTTCCTTACCTTAAGTAAGAGCAAGTTGTTTGATGAGCGTTTAGTCACATCATATTTTTTAAAGATAACATGCAAAAACCCTGAAATCTTTTATTAATATTCATGACTCACATTGTTCAACTATATCTTAAATGATGTCTAATTCTGCACTATGTCGAAAATTAATAATAATTAACAACTGCGAAAGCTTCTCAATATCATATTTACAAGCATATTTGAAAGTTCATATTAATAATCTATTTTCATAGAGGTCAAAAACTGTGTTGTAGAGTGTAATTAGCTAATTAGCCCACTCGTACATCATAATCATACATCGGGCCGTTTTCAGAATTCAAGAAATTATATCCCTACTCTAAAAGTATCAAGCCTAAAAGATACTCCCTTCGCAACATTTCAGACCAAACACAAAATCCCTGCCTCAGCTTTCCCTATTTTTTGTATGTAAAAGAGAGATAAGGCCACCCTCATGACCTTTTCCATGTCTTTCTTCACCTCTCTAGAATTCAGAAACTATTCATACCTTTACAGTTTGAATTATTTGAGTTATTTTCATTGTGAACCTTTTTCTGACTCTCATTTTTTATGTTTTGAAGCGTGAGAAGTCGTTTCTCTTCTTTTAACACAGATAATTGAACCTAAAATGAAAAAAAAAAAAGAATTTATAAATATCTCAGTTCTGTTTTTATACGAATTATTTTTATATTTGAAATAACACGAATTGCTTCAATTTAATATGATCGTGACTAATTTTAAGAAAAAATACTATAGGAATTTAATAGAGAAATGTATACATTTCTCCAAAATTTAATAAAAATTTTAAAAAATTATAAATTTATAAATACGAACTATGCATATGTTCATCAATGTATGCGTTTCTTGTCACAATTTAACAACGAATAAGATCGTGCTATGAGTAATCTGATGGTGAGTTTGCATATAATCTGGCCAAAACATCTTGTGGATTAGTTAGACGAAGAAATTCATGCAAAAAGCCCCGGATTAGCAAAAAAAATTATGTTCCTCCAGGACAATGCACCGGGTGGCAGAAGTGTTTTGGAGACGGCAAAAATCAATTATTTTAATTAAGTGTTAGAACATCCAGCATATTTACTAGATTTGGCTACCTCTTGCTATGTCCTATTTCAAAATCTAAGAGTATTGAGCTATCAATTCTTAGGTTGATAGCCGCCAAATGCAAAATATTTAACAAAAAAAAAATTTTAACCAACTAAATATGTTCCATTCTATTCAATGCCATCTCTCCAGGAGCTTCATTATCCCTACTTGATAGAAGTCCTGAGATTATTGGGCAAAATCATCCAAATGGTTTTTGAGAAAGTCCAAGGAATCGAAGGTTTTATTATTCAAATTGTTCTGTAGGGCCTGGAACAAGTGAAAGTCTGAAGGTGGTAGCTTCAGATTATACAGTGGGTGAACCAAAACATCTCACCTAATCCGCAATAACTTTTGCGGGGACATCAGAGAACATGTGGTCTAGCGTTGTTCTGGTGGAATACAACGCCTTTTCTGTTCAGTTCGTGCACCTAAACATCAAGCTTCTTTAGCATCCCAAGCTTCCGTATATGTCTCTAAACAGTTGATTGGTCAATATTAAGGTTATCTCCGATCTCTGTAGTCGTCAAATGCCGGTGGGAGTCGATTAAGGCTTAGTTTTAATCAACATCACTGGTGACTAGACGATCAGAGCGAGGAGCATCTTGGAGATTAAAATCTTGGCAACGAAATTTTGCAAACCACTTCCGACACACACACTTTCATTTTCGACATTCTCTCAATACACGATGCATTTTATGAGTTTGTGACGCGTGCTTTTCGGAAATAAAAAATCGAAATACCCTGAAAGTACACGTTTTTTCCTTCCATGTTCAAAATATAATTAAACTTTGCATACGTCTCGGATCTCGAAGAATAGTTTCTTAAAATGTTGACAAAAATATTAGCTTTCACTTAATGTACGACAGTTCATATGTTTGATAGATGTGCGAGACAACTATTACTAGTATGAATTCGCCACGAACTTGCAAAGACTCAATATTTAAAAAAGGACGGATTTTAAATGACTTCAGATGCCGAAATAGATTAAAAAAAAACTTTATATTTAATCAAAGTGTCGAGAAATAAAAACAATCTAGGTTTGTTTATCTTACGATTGATGATATTTCCAGCATGAAGATATAGAATATTGTAATTGTAAATTAAACCTTAAAGGCAAGTCAAAACTCAAATTTCAAATGTCACTGTTTTCTTTTTTGAAGTCTAACATGAATTGAAAGATTGTTTAGGCTTTTCTAACATAAATACCTTAAAATGTTTTTTTATTCATTTTGTTTCGTATAATATTAAAATAATATTTTTTTTTGACAAATTTTTCATTTTAATTTTGAGGTTATATCACAATTTTATTTAACTAGTGTTTCCTAACTAAAGCTTTTTACTTTCTCGTATGGATAAGGTTATTTATACATACTGTGTATATACAATTGGCTATTTATACATACTATATGTATAAGTTATACTCATATATATATAATTGTTTTGGTAATAACTACACATATATAAATAACTAGATGCCTTTACTTAAGTTCAATTATTAGGTTGATGCATAATTATTGTGGTTTTTTTTAAACAAATTTTATTCAACAAAAACAATAACAACATATAACAAAAACATCTTTAAATGATTATTCCGGAACATATTCACCATCTACTTCAATTACTACTTCCCATTTGCTTGGCAGCAGGTTGATTCCACGGGCGAAGAAGTTGCTGTTCTTAGAGGCAATCCACTCTTTGACGGCAGCCACCAAGTCATCCAAGTCGTCGTAAACTTTGTTCGCGAGCCAATTTTTCAGCGACCGATTGTCGTAATAGTCCGTAGGCACTTCTGTGGTAGAATATGGCGGATGAGGAAGCAGTTCCCAGCCCTTAGTGGCGATGGATTCGACGACACGACGCTCAACATGACGCGCATTTACATTTTTTCACTTGGTTGAAGTTTCTTCTTAATACAAAAATATCTACCAATTATATAGTATAATAAGAGTTTCTTTAGTCTTCAAAAAAAGACTGTGTCTGGACACATTCGCAGGTTTTATTTCCCTCATGTGGATACGGTTACTACAATTTAATTTATTAAAACCAGTATCGAGAATGCGCGAGGCAGAAAAGGCCATAGCTGAATGTAGATGGAGAGAGAGAGGTTGAGGCAGCATATGAAGAAATTTCTCGAGAGGGCCACCATAAAACCTATTTTAAAGATGTATCCACATCATTATTGGAGGGATAAGGGTGGTCTTGAAAAAATGTAAAAATTAAGTGCCGGGTATGAGTCTGAATGGACGATTACAAACCAAAAAATTCTACCTCCTGCAGAGCTCTAAACCAGTCTGATAGTCTGATCAAAACACTTATATAATAATAATAATAATAATAATATTAGATTTGCTTACCTGTAGAATGGGGATGAGTTTGACTTGCTCTTCTAACTCTCGAACGCGTTCAAGGCTGGCAGCCATTTGCTCCCGAATCAACTAAAAATTAAAAACTTATACAAATAAGCTAGTGAATTGATTTTTTTCTAAGATGAACGTCTGCGAGAGCTAAATAAAAACTCGTATCCCGGCGGTGTCGGACACAGCAATGGGTAGATTTTGAACTCCTTTTATCAAGATAAATTGAATAAATAATTCGACATATGTCCTAGCATTTTTGTGAAAGGATTCTGTAAAAATGTCTCTTAGGTCCTTCCAGCACGCGCTCTATTCCCTGAATGCGATTCAAAGGCGTGTGGTTAGACAGATGGGATTCAGAATTGGACTATAGAAGTGTCTCTGCACTGACACTTTCTTACAGATTTTACCAAAGTCGATGCTTTTCCGAATTAAAATCTATCATTCCTCCAAAAGCGATGTTTGTTCTAAAAAAGAGAGACATCGTCCCCACATTCCTATGTCGACAAACTGGTGACTAGAAGAACTAGTCAATTCCAGCCTTCCTTTGTTCCCATGAATTCTCAGGACTAGAACAATCTTCCTGCCACTATTTTCCCCAAAACTTATAAACCCTAATCATTCTAAATCCAACCTGAACAAGCATTTTCTAAAATCTTTTTGATTTTCCACACTCTCTTCTACTCTTGCTCTTCCTGGTTGCATGTGACTACTAGTCATGATAGGTCTTTTGGACCTTATGAATCAATTTTCATAAAAAAAAAGGAGCCATTGGGAGTCCCATTTCCACCAGCGAAGTTTTCCTTGACTTCCACATCTACCTCAGCAGAACCCTCGTCTCCCAGCGCAGTATACCTTCACCTATAATACCCTAATTGCTAAATCGCCCTCATTTCTAAGCTGCATCATATATTTTCAAAAGGTTTTTGTGGAAAAAAGTAGATAGCAAATTTCAAAAAAAATACTTAAAAAGTCTGGAGAGAGAATGTTTTTATTTTCATATGTTAATTTTTTTTAATCGTTAATGTTAAATCCTGATAATGTACAATAGTAAAAGAAGTGGAAAAACATGAAATAAATTAAAAATATATAATAAAAATGAAAATAAATCGAATCTAAGTCGCACCCGATAGTAAATAATTTTCTAATTAGTACATGCAAAAATGGAGTCCTGGGCTTGGCAGTTTTTAATAGGGAAAATTAAAAATTATTTCTTAAGAGTTTATTTTTTTCTGGTTTATAGCATATCTGGTATTCCGTATATCCATAAAAAAGTCATACAGCCTGCAAATTTCTAAACTAAACTCTTATAAAGCCAATTTCCAAATTTTATATAGGAACTTATCAAAGATTACCTATGGGCCTGCCCCATTTCTAAAATAATCAAGTTTTATTTTCTTTATTTGCCAGGTATTTGTTATGACAAATTGGGTTATATCATTGGCAATTTTGTCCAATGAAATTATAGTTAGCAATATTTTGTACAAAAATAAAATAAAAATTTTATTAGTGTATTATTGTGACGTTTCCCCCCTCTTTAAAAATATCTTAGCTAAGTCCCTGGATTTTTTGGACAAATTAATAAAAAGAAGAATGTTCTATTTCATTATGCATAAGTTCTAAATTTTTTTATCACTCTAAAGAAAATAAATCTAAAGATGGTGAGTTTGAAATAAAAAAAATAATAAAATTTTGATAACCTGTAGTGTCGGTGCGTTGAGACCTGAAGCTGCACTGCCGGTTAAGCTAGCAGCATCTGTCCCAACTGCACATCCACTCGACGCTGCTGAACCCATTGAATAACGCTTAGAATCCTCTGCATTGCAAGACTCCGTCTCAAAGCGGAGCCGAGGCGAACCCTCCACATCTGCAAAATATATAATACTAATAAAATTAATACTACTCTCTTCATTTTTCCCTTTTCTCTTTTTTTGGAAACTTTTAAACCAAACTTATAAATTAATGCTGGTTTATTTTAGTAATTAATAATTCAAAAAATAATATTAATATACAATGATGACTTTTCGACCACTATTTCTGCAGTCATCATCATGTAGATGAATTTTCCTTCACTTTGACAAGTAAACAGATATTATCCCCCTCAAAAGTAATTGGACAATATCTTTGGTTTCGTCTTAATAGATATTTGTGAAAGCAACATGAAATTCAAAATCATCAAATTTCATTGTTTTTTGCTAGTATTAAATTTATTATTTTCTGATTTCATGTAGGTCTTCTAATTACTTATCAAAATGAATACATCTACATAATGGTGGCTGCAGAAATAATGGCCGAAGCATTGTATCATTGTATATTAATATTATTTTTTGTATTATAAATTACCAAAATAAATAAATGCCAATGTCTTTTATCTATATTAATAATCATGAAAGTTTAAATTATCTAACTTTAAACCTACCCTTAGGATAATATTGTCCTGAAAAAGTTAAAATATTCAACATCAAATTTATAACCAATGCAGGACCTAATTTTGGTTTTTCGGGGCTTTAGGCACTAACATAAGTGGTGCGGTATCTCTTAAAATTTAATTTATCTCTTTTCATTATCCAAAGGTCAATGGATCGTTAGTGAGCGATAAAATATATTTAAAATAATTGGTTACCAATTAATTTAAATAAATATGGAAGTTTAACGGTTATCATCAAATTTGCATTAATAATTATCGGTTATGTTTATATGGCCTTATATGCCATAGGCGTTACACATTTGATATCAATTTTCTCGATTAAATATATTTTTTATAATTATAAATATTATTAACATACGTAAGATTATATAAAGTGTAGACGTGGCTTTGTGGCTCTCTTGTACGAAGGCAAGGTGGAAGTTTTCGGCTAAAAACAGTGATGGCGTTGCTAACAATAAAATTTGTGTTCTATGATATTGACATATATATCATAAAAACGAATGCCAAGTTTCACCTTGACCGGATAGTTTTTTTTTAAAACGAGATGTGGAATATCGTGCCGTCATAAAATTCTTTGTTTAGGACGGTTTATCGCCAACAGAAATTCATCCAGAGCTGGTAAAGTTTTATAACGAGTCTGCTCCTTAGTTTTCAACTGTGAAGAAATGGGCGGCTGAGTTTAAATGTGATCGATCTCTTGAAGATGATCTACGTGAAGGACGATCAAAAACTGCAACCACCAATGAATTGTGCACTTACACAATATGGTTCTGAATGATTGACACTTCAAAAGGAATTCTTTTAATTGATTACCTTGATAAGGGTAAAACAATAACTGGCAAATACTACACACATCTTCTTGACCAGTTAGATGAGAAAATTCCTAAGACCAAGCTTGGATTGCAAAAGAAAAAAATCATCTTCGATCAGGACAATGCACCAACCCACAATGCTTTGGCAATGGGAAAAGTAGATATACGAATTATTGGAACGTCCACACAACAGAGCTTAACATTTTTCTCTAAGAAATCTCAATCTCAAAATAATTCAAATTAGTTGAAAACTTATTATCTATTTATTTATATCATTAAATTCGGTCAAGTACTTAGAGGAGAAGGGGATGCATTTGAACAGTTTGAATTTCTCACCAAAGCAATTAATTTTTAAGAAATTTTCAGTACTGAGCTCTGCTGATGACTACACGAAATTTTTTCTATATTTCATTATTAGTTGTACATTCTATGAATTAACGTTTTACTGCTAACAAAGCATTTAATCATTTATTACTTTTTCATTTTCTAAGAATTTTTTGTTCAAGTGACAATTTCAGATGTGAGTTAAAAAAGTTATATATTATAATTTTAAAGAGAAATGAATACACTGTATAAAATTTAAGTAGAACCTTTATTCTTATTATTATTATTATTATTTTTTTTGAAAAGTTTTATTTCTCGGGGTTATGATATTGAATAATCAAATCTGCACTACTAGATTGGATTGCTTTTCTTTTTTAAGTTATTTTGGGCATCTGTGGCCCTTTAGGCTTAGTCTATATTTATATAAATTAAATGGTAACCAATATAATTTAAATAAATTTTATTGCTCAGAACGGGAAGCGAGTCATTGACCCCTGAATATGCTGACTCTGATATTAACACTGGAAAACTTAATAAGAACTGAAAGAATCGTTACTGAGGAAATTGTTGCTGGCAATTTTGAGATGGTTTAATTTGCTAGAAAAAAGACTAAACTGTTGTATGTTGGGCGCACATAGGATGCAGATAAGTACAAGTCAGGTTAATGAGATTTCAAGAAACATGAAAATTTGCAAATCGTCAAAATGAAGACTGCCATGAGATAGATAAAAGTGATATTGTTATAAAATTACCAAAGTCAAATACTTTGGGAGGAACTATATGCCTTAAGATACGTTGGGGTGGACTTAAGTAGTTTTAAACAAAGAATAATGTGATCTGGTCATGTCTTTTCAGGGAATTTTTCTTTTTAAATCTTTTGTAAAACGTAACTCTATTCAAATGTACGCCATGGAAGCGTGGCTTTTGAATATGCTGTACTGATGATTTTGATGCAAAATATAATCAAAATTGGTTTTTGAATAAACTAATAATTTAAAAATATGTGAAATACTATTTTCTATATTTCCGTACCATTTAAGAAGAAAATAAAATGCTCTATAATTTTCATTCTATGATCGTGTTTGTATTGTCAAGATGGCGACTTGCCTCGGGTGTGGAGTCAAGTTTAGAATTTTAATGCTAGTTTTAATGTTCAGAAGAAAAATAAACTGATATTATTTCAAAAAAACTAGTTAGTATATCTACATTTTTTACATACATATTTTGTTCTTTATTTTAATGGTTTTTTTTTAATTAATCATATTTTACGATTAATTTACAAGCAGAAATGAACAAAATTACCTCTAACTTTTAATATTGAAGGTGTTGTATTATTTAAAGCTGCTTCAAAGGCCAAACATACACTGCGTAGATCATCATCTTCCTCAGGTATCGTTATGATTGGAGAAATGTTTTCTTGTTCTTCAGTAGGAACCTATAAATAAAACAATGCATACAGATAATAATAATATATAAATTAACATAAAATTTAGAATATAATAGTGTAGCTATATAAAAATGATCTGTTCTTAATTATACAGTGGTGCCTCGCTATTCAACATTCCAGCTTGGTAGACTTGAGCAGGCGCGGACATGAAATGATTGCGTTGATTTTCTTATTTGTCTTTTCAAGTCTTTTTGGGCATCTGAGTCTATTTAGAGTAGGTGTAATTTTGATTTAAACTTTAGTGTTAATTTTCATATTTTATGACTAAAGTTTAAATTTCTAAGTCCTTAAAAAATATATTTTTTTTTTAAATAATGGTTTTGAAAGAATATTTCTCTGCTGGTGGACTAGCATTTTTGTATAAATTTAGTTCTTTTTAGGAAGTCCAAAAACGAATTAATCTTGGTTACATAGATTGAAATAGTCTAATAATAAGCTCCACCTGTCAATTCTTGTTGAAAAATGCTTTTTACTCTTACCTATATATGAAATATATAGTGAGAAAGTAATGCGTAATCGGAAAAAATGTCGAGATATGTTTTCAGGTCCCCTTTAAAAAAATGGATTTCGCAAAATGGTCTGTCTATGTGTCTGTGTGGCTGTAAATAAGATTTTTCAAAAAGAAAAATTCGAGGCTGAAATTTTATATTTGAGCTAGGTCGTTACTTGCAACTCGAAGCTTTTGAATAAAATTGGCCAACGGATACTAGTACTTTACTGATGTACTTTTTTAGTTTTTTTCGATTTTCTCAAAATTCGGTTTAACGATTTTAATTAAAATTCATATATCAATTATTTATTAGATGATTTTTGCAATGTATTAACTCTTATCGGCCCCAAAATTGTTTGAGACACACTTTACTTGTGTACTCCGCAACGCTACTGAATGAGTTGGAACATACCGGAGAAGTGTAAATCTGCTTCTGCTGTTTATTTAAAAATAAATAAAGAAATTTTAAGTTTCAAAAGAAAAAAAAAATTAAAATAAAATTTTAATAAGATTAAATAAAAGAATGACTAAGAATTCTCTAAAAAAAAAATAATTGAATTGAATTTAAAATTTTTGTAAATAATAAGATGTATTAATTGTTTTCTTCCTCAAAATAGTGTGGACCACTCAATTTACATGATGGGCCGCGCACAGCTAGCTTGCGCAGCCAGGTGGCTGGCCTCTCTGTCATCTTTTGGGAAACAATTGCGAGTAATATGAAATTCTCATTTATTAAAGAAAATAAAAACAAGTTTGCTCTATATTGAAGAGCTACCTAGAGATCCCAACGCAAAAAAATCTAATGCAGTAGCATATAACACAGCTCTCCGTAACTTAGGTAAGAGAAAGTTTAGTGAGCATTGTCATACCAGAATTTTTCATTCCAAATTTATCCCAAGAAAAATATTTATAATAAAAAATAATTAAATCTCGTTTATTATCAAACATAGGAATAAAAAATATTTATATTCTGTTACCATAACAACGAGTTTTCCTATCTGTGATTCTTAAATTCTTAAGGTTCCTGACCAACGATGGACCGCACTATAAACCATCGCTACAGTATATAGGAACTGGTCTGAACTGGTCTGAAGTGGCATGCGCAAGCGAGGTGCGCAGTCGCCCATCTTGTGAAGAGGAGACTTTAAATTGAGGCTCTCACACTATTTTGAAGTTGAAAACTTAAAGAATATCTAATCTTGATATGCAAAATACTAAACTAATAATAGAAGAGTTGTGTTATATGCGTTTAGTCACATCATATTTTTATTCAACTGTTCTGAAATGCAAAACATCAAGAGACCTTGATGAAATAAAACTAGTTAGAATTGTTAGATTTGGGTCAAATGTGCACCATTTAGTTCTACAATTTGTCCCCATTTTAAAAGTAATTTCATGATGCCTCTTTCATAGAAGCCCTGGTCCTTATTGGCAAAAAACTCGACTAAGCGATTTTCACAATCTTCTCTTGAGGACAATTTCTTATCACCAAGGAAGTTTTGCAATGACAAAAAAAAAGATGGTAATCGCTTGGTGCCAGGTCCGAACTATAAGATGGATGCATCAAAACTTCCCAACCAAGCTCCCGGAGTTTCTGGCGAGTCACTATAGACGGATGTGGCCTGACGTTGTCCTGATGGAACACAACTCCTCTCCTATTGGCCAATTCTGGCCGCTTCTGGTCGATCGCTAGCTTCAACCGGTCCAATTGTTGACAGTAGAAGTCCAAATTTAGTGTTTGGCCATGTGGAAGCAGTTCATTTTGGATGATTCCTTTCCAATCCCACCAAACACACAGCAAAACCTTCCTGACCGTTAATCCAGGTTTGATCCGTTTGAGTCCTTTTTCCTTTGACCACGATCGTTTTCGCACAATATTGTTGTATCTAACCCATTTCTCATCTTCAGTCACCATCCGTTTCAGAAATGGCTCGATTTGATTCTGTTTTGGCCAAGGCTTCGCAGATGGAAATTCGGTCTATCATGTTTTTTTGCGTCAATTCGTGTGACACCCAAACATCGAACTTCTTTTTGAATACAGCTTTATGTAAATGGTTTACAACTATTTTGTGGTCGATCTTCAGCTCCTGAGCGATACTACGAGTGCTAACAGGCCGGCATGGTCTACTTCGATCATTTCCATCATTTTATCGACATTTTCGTCAACGGGCCTACCTGTGCGAGGTGCATCTTTAACATCAAAATTACCGGAACGGAATCGACGAAACCAAAATTGCGCTTGCTTGGCAGTGACAGTATCGGGACCATAACACCATTCACAATTTCAGCAGCCTGACTTGCACTTTCGCCTTTATCGAAGCAAAATTGTAAAATATACCGAATTTTCTCTTTGTTGACGTCCATATTTTACGCGTTAAATCTCGCAACTGAATCTATCAATTACAAAACTGTTAAAGAATTTTTTTTTAGTACGGATTGTTACTTTTCCAACGAGTATAAGTATGAACCTATGCGATCAATACATCTCGAGATATATATGTCACTAGATTATTCTTGGGAGAGGATAGGTTCAGTCAAAACAGAAGCCTATATATGCTTGACGATCTGCCGAACCTGCCCTATCCCAAGAATTACTGTTTCAAACAGCCACCAAATCTCTTCTATATATCACTACAGCCATGTAGCGACAAAATAATGCATTTCTTTTTCCCCAACCTATTATATATTTTTGTGTATTGAAATATATGTTGTGGACTGCTTCTTCCTCGAGCGATCCCACTGCTGTGCCTCCAATTGTTGTGTGCTGTTACTCACAGTTGTTGTTTCTTGTTGTTGTTGATTGCTGTGTCTTCCTTCTTTTACCACCGAGCGGATGTGGTAAATAATTTTAATTGAGATTTTTAGGTTTTCAATTAAAAGTAAAAGTTTAATTTAATTGGTTTTTATTTAATAACTGAAGGTAATATAAAAGAAATTTATAAA
>JAAAKE020146014.1:0-31922 GCA_010014785.2 Anisolabis maritima | reverse complement strand
AGTCTCGTTATTTTTCGATGCAACAATAACCGCGATTATTGAGAGAAGAATAAATATTTCATTCAGAATCTTGAGATAGTAAATCCAAAAATAACCCTAAAGAGAAATTTAAATAAATTTTAAAAGCAAAGAAAATTTTCCAGACTTGTTGTACATTTAGTACAGTAAATTAATTTATTATAATTCCGTTTTTTTTTTTTTTTTTTTTTCTTTATAAACAATAGTACAATAAATTATCATTATTTACTGCTTTTAAATTATTCCATTGTTTATTTTTATTTTTTTTGTTTTTTCGAAATTTCTCATTTTCTCTCTTAAATTTTGTAATGACGTCATCATCGCATTTAATGAAAAATGCTCCAGTTTCAGCATGCATAGCGCTTACTACTCGTAACATTTCTAATTAATAAGAGACATTAATTTTAAAATATATATATATGCATATCTAATTATGAAACTTAATATAAGGAAAATAATCCAATATATATTCATGCATACAGGAGAGATTAACAAATTTACACTTTTGTTGAATTGGAATTCAGCTCACGTAGTGGCGACGCACAGATAGAAACGACTCCCCCCACCCTCACCCTGGAATAAACCCCAGAAGTATAATCTTAAACGGGGGTGGGAGTAGGAGTGGGGATGGGGTTGTTTTTTTTTCTTTGTGATGAGCTGCAAAAATGTTGGCCCCACTGCGACATTAAGTCAAAAAGTTTCGCCGCCTAATTGGGATAATAATTAGAGTAAGTGTATATTTGTGTGGGTATGTAATGTGTGAGTGGGGGGGGGGAGGGGGGATTGGTGTAGGCGAATGGATCTCAAGAGACAACACCCCTCCAAAACTTTATTTTTTTTGCAGGTGAAAACTTTACACAATTGAATATATAAAGTCTTATTTTGCGGTTTGTCAAAAGAAATTATGAAATTAATTTTTTCTTTTGTATGTACAGGATGAATATATTATATATTATCATTCCCAAAAGAATCTGGCTCTCTTTGTTTCTCTCATTAAAATTCTTCTTAAAAAAGGGTATTTTTTTTATGAAGCATGCCAGGAAAATTATTATTTTTTTTTTAAGAAATTGTGTCCTTAATATAAATAAAAAAATAAAATTTATATTTTACTTAGATAAAATAATTACACTGAATGTGTAGCAAATTTAGAAAATTATTAATTGGTGGTTTAGAATTTAAAAAATTTAAAAATTGGATTGAGTTATTCAGGGTTGGTTGAAATATGACCAGGAGAGGGGAGGAATCAAACTGACACGTGAACGTGGGGATAGAGATTTGTATACTATCCGTCTTAAAAGAAATTGGAAATTTTTTTATATCTTAAATGACAATTAGAGACGGTACAGGAAAACCAAAATCATTATTTTAAAATTCAACAATTATTATTTTATAAACTTCATATAAGGGCATATTGCAGTTCTGCTCTACAATCTAGTCATTAATTCGAATAATATTGTAAATAAATAAATAATAAAAAAAAATTAATATGCTGCTTGACCTAAATTGACAAATTGAAGGTCTTGTCTTTATAATAAAATAAGGGACAATTTTTTTATTATAATTTATTGCTATTTTGATTTTGCAAAATAAAAAATTTGAGAGGTAAAAAAAAATTCCATTAGAATTAAATAAGTATGACCTTTTCTAAGATAAACCAAGGCTTAATTAAACGGCTAAAAATGAAAATAGGATAATAAATAATACTTTATTAATAAGGGAATACCGTTAAAAATAATTTTTAAATAAAAAAAAAAGTTGGAGAAATAAAACCATCCGGCACTTTATTAAAAGATATTTCGTGGGTCCTGCCTCTTTGTCACATTGCTCCCCATTGTGCTCGACGTCATGTTGGTCGAAATATTTGCTATTAAAGTGATATAAGTGACAAACGGATGGTTTTATTGAATTCTCCGAAACTTTTATTTATTATACAAATATGAAAAATAAATTAATTGAATTTATTATATGATATATGTTCGTTCATCATTTAATGAACGAGTTCACCAAGTCCCGTTCATTTTCACTCCAACCAAGACTGATAGTTCTTCTGCTCGCTCTACTATTCTTTTCAAAAAGAATTTTATGATTATTAGTTTAAAAAAAAAAAAAAAAAGATGAAAATAGTTTTTGAATTTTTAGTCTTTATTATTTCTTAAGAAAAAAAAAAAAGATCAGTTGTCTGTTCAAATTTCAAACTTTCTAGTTATTTGGGTATCTTTTACAGTCAGGATTTTGTAGAGTGGAAAAGTTTTTTAGTCAATAGTTGAATTTTTTTTAATAAAAGAAAAAAGAATTCATAATGAGACAAATTTCCAACATAAAATACTAATTATTTCTTAAGAGAGATCTATGGATAAAAAAAAAAAAAAAAGAAAATCTCAAATTTTCCATACATGTAATAATTATTTTCGTCAATTGTTTTATGTAGATGCAGATATGAATTTAAGTTTTTCCTCCATCGGAAAGAGAACGAGAGGAGAGGAGAGAGAGATGATCATAAAACCCCAACCCAGACAGGACAGGACAATTTTCCTATTAATTTTACGAGAATGTAAAACCTGGATTTTACGGTTTTCCCGAATGCGCCATAAACGCGACAGTTTATTTCGCTTGTATATAAAATTTACCCGAGAGAGAGAGAGAGAGAGGGAGAGAGTTGGGGCAGGTTATGGAGGCGACTGACTTTGTGCACCTGTTGTTGTTGTTGTTGTTGTTGTCCAAACATTCCAATAAATCTAATATAGGCTGACTCTCCCCACTCTCTCTCTCGCTCTCCTTTTTTTTTATTACAATTAGCAAATGCAATTAACTCATTTACAATAATCTCGTACTCTTTTAATTACCCAGAGGCTACGCCCTCTATATTAAAAATATAAATCTTGTTTAGCGTTGAAATTAACTTTGTGCAGCGTAAGAGAGAGAGGAGAGAGAGAGAGAGCCGTCTTCCATACAAATGGATTTTTAACCGAATATAAATAACATTTTCCTTTTTGGTTTTAATTTCGTACTCGCATGTGCAAGTAAGTAAGAATTTATTCCCCCCCCCCCTTCTCCCCCTCTTCTCTTCTAATTGCGAGTCTGTTCCGAATTTAAATACGGTTTACACACCTTCGGGGGTAATTATATCAAGACCAATTGGGGAGCTCTTTCTCTGATTTTTGTGAAATTCCGGGACTTTTTTTTTTAGACACCCTGTGTGTATCTTTTATAAATATTATTCTCATTAAACTTCTTTATTAAGTTTTATGTTAAGAAGGAAATAAATTTTTTTTTTGTCTACATAATCCATTTTTTTTTTGGTTGTTTCGGTTGTAATTGCCAACTTTCTTCAGAATATTTTTTTTTTCTGCTGATGAATAATTACACTGAAAGAGAAAACTCCATCACCTGCATGTTCTTTCTGTTATTTTATTTTTAAAAGATAAAAGAAATTAAAAACAAAAAAAAAAAAGAAAAACTCCATTTCTAAAAATAAAACATTAATATATTTTGAATAGTTAAAGAAAATAAATAAATAAAAATAAAATAAATTGAACAACTGTTTATTGGAGTGCATCCAATCAAAACATAAATTTTCAAAATTTCTCGAATTTTCGTCCAATTTTTAAGGAAGTAATATATATTGTTAGTGAAGTATAGAGTTAGGACTAAGTCCCTCGTCCTCCTAGGCGAAAACATATAAATTTGTATTGTAATTATAAATCATGGGAGAATCTCTCTTACGATGGCCCTAATCAATAAATCTGGATCATACAAGAAAAATGTTAAATTTGGGGTTTCCAAATGAAAATTCTGAATTAGAAGCAAACAACCCAAAAGAGTTCTTCCACAAAATTGCATTCGAAACGTCGTCCGAAAATATAAATATTTTTTCTCTATTATTGTTTGTATTTTCTACATACGGTCCGAACGTCTCTAAAATTCTAAAAGGTTTTAGGTTAAAGCTTCGAGTTTAATTTATAATTTTCTTTACCAAACCAAAATCGAATCAAACAACCAGCAAAAACATATCCAACATTTCTTTAATGTCTCTCTCGGGTGAGGGATCTCTGCAACGAATGCACGGAATATTGAGAAACTGGAATGTTTGTGTATTCTCTGGCGGTTTCCTATTTTTTTAAATTAAAAACCTACTGATTACTAACGAAAGTCGGTGAAAAGCATCCAAATGAACAACAGCAAAATTTAAAAAATATCAAGCTTTAAATATAAAAATTGTCGACGATTCGGCCAATTCTTCAGGATGTATCGGGATTTTGACTTTTTCTTGTAAGGTAGATTTAAATCTTGACTTGTTTCATCAGATCTTATTAGGAGTTAATGTCGAAAATCTCGATAAAGACAGGAAGAATACATTGAAACTTCAATAATTTTATATATTAAAAAAATTTTGTTGTTCTTCATTTGGCTGCTTATATAATATATTCAGCCATCTAAATTTTGTATTTTTCTGCTTATAATTAAATGATTTTTCCTCATTTAAATTTTTTTTTAGATTTAGTTTATCCAGAGAGAGAGAGAGAGAGAGAGAGGAGCCCGAGGGATGCTGTGGTTGGGGTTGTTTGCAGCGGCTGCAGCGGCAACGGTACTAGAGGCAGAAGGGCAAAGGCCCCAGGGCTCCCAGGGGCCTAATAACCATCTGACACGGCGGATGGATATGTCACAATGAAACAGAGGGGGTCGAGGGGGGCAGGGGTGGGTAGCTCTTCTTTGCATTAAGACAACAAGCTCAAGAGATTTATCCCTTTTTATTATCATCTGGAGGCTCTACAGCGGATAGGTGCCGCAATTTCAATCTCAAACAAATCAAAAATAAATAAATATTTGTTGGGTTCGGCACTCAAGTCGAGATTTTATTGAGAAGGTGAAAAAAATAAAGAATTTTTTTGTAAAATAAAAGATGCAGGAGATAAAAATCATTTAGTCAGTTCAAATATAAATATAAAAAATTTTATCCAATTTTTTTCTATAAAAAATACATTGCAATTTCATTAATGCAATTGCAAGTTCATTAATTAAAATTAAAATGCTAAATTTTTTATCATAATATAATTGACAGTTTTATTGTTTGAAGAACAAAAAAAAAAAAATGTCAAATTATAAGTGAAAAGGGCCAAAAGTACACAGGGATAATGTTTTAGTGTGTGTGAGTACGAAGGGTGAGCTAGCTCTCTCTCACCTTAAGAGGAAGGCCATACTAGAGTAGTAATAAAAATATTTATTAATCCATTGATGTAGAAAAATAATTTATTTCATTTTATAGACATATTTATGTGAACTCTTGCATTTTGTCCTTTGGAAGGAAAAACTAAAAAAAAAAAACTTGAAGACTAGTAAAAGTTGCTATTATTATTTATTTCTTTTCCATATGAACTTGAACTACTAAATGTTACAAACTAAGTGATCTGACTAATTTATTATTCGACCTAAATAAAATCAAAAGGTAGGAAATTAATCATAAGAAAAGAAATTTATTATCTTGTGTTTTTTTTTTTTTTTTTAGATCGTTTAATTAATTAGTAAGATCACTTCGAAAAAACGTAACGGTTTTGATTAAAATAATTTTCAACTACCAGTCATAATAAACCTCGGAAATATTGAATAAGAAGGAGGTGAGAAGAAAAAATAATCTCATCACATCATGAATTTTTGCCACGTGCTACCATCATTTTGAATTGAAGTTTGTTACTCTAAAATTTTCTTAAATTTATTATTTCTCTATATATTCCGGATTTTTTTTTTGCAAAGAGTTAAGAAAAAAACAAAATTCTTTCTTTTTGGCATCCGAGGTCATATAGACGTTAAACAATTACAATTATATATATATACGATTGGAATCCAATTGATTTAAATAAATTTTGACTTGACATCCGAACCCAGTACCCTTAGCTTTTAAGATTATCAATAGTTACAATGTCAATACCTCTTGGTCTTTAAGAAAGTTTTTAACAAATTTTAATAGTCTTATATGATTATCTATCAATTTCCAAACTAAGCAAATACAGTATTTATTTGGTTTTGGTAAAATATTTTATAAATAATACCATGAAAAAAAAAAAAAAAAAAAAAAATTATAAATTGTTATAAAATAAATAACTGCCCTAGTTTATTTTGTTCCGTATATTAATAATTTCTCCCCCTCCCCCCGCCCCGTGGCTGAGAGGTTAAAGATACTGTCATTGTCAATATTGATAACCTTAAAGGCCAAGGGATGTGGGTTCGGATCCCAGGCAGTCCGATGAAAGTTTATTTAAATCAAATTGGATACCAATTGATATAAATAAATTTGCCTGGATTACAAGTAACGTAATAAATTTATACATGTATCGTTGAAAAGTCTATGCATCAGATGCATAGACTAAAAAAAAATTAATAATTTCTAATTTATATGTTACGAGATCGAATTTTTCGGATCGCATATTTTATTCCAATATATATATTTTTTTAATAATAAGAAAATTTATGAATTATTAAATTTCAAAGAAATATTAGTTTAATTTTTATTAACTACCAGATGCCGATTAACCGACTATTAAGACTACCGGCCAATTCTTAAGTATTTTGGCACATCGTCTAAGGAATTAAACTTTATGATTATGGATATAATCCTATTCAAGAGTCTCCTTCATCCCTAAATTTAATTAGGAATTAAGAATAGGAAGGGGTCAGAGGGAGAGGGAGGTAACTATGGTCTACTGCTTAATCGGTTAAAAAATAATTATTTATATTTAAATTACTTAAATTCTTTTGGTATTGTTGTGTATTAAGAGTAGGCTGAGTATGAATATAGTATATATATAGTCAAGATGAAAGTGTGGGGAGATAGAGAAGAGGATGAAGGAAGGGTAGAGAGGGAAGATCCAAACAAGATGAGTTCGACTTGAGAAGGAACTCCCGTGGGAGTTCTCTCTCTCTCTCTCTCTCTCTCGGGTGTTCAAGATGGATGCGAGAAGATATGGACCTGGAGAGAGAGAGAGAGAGATCCCAGAGCGCCGGTAGAACGGCGTCCGACCGCCCAAGATATACACACTCCACCCACACCGCCACAAACAAGCAAACTCCATCTTAGGGAGAGAAGAAAAAATTCAACTTATTCGAAAACAAACTCCCCCCTCTCCTTTTCTATTCACATATACCCACAGACACATTCTATTTCCTTTTTTTTTCTTTCTTTCTTTCCTCACTAAAAATTTAGAAGGCCTGCTTAATTTAAGATTCAAGAAATATTTAAATTTTGCTGACAAGACCTGTCCATTAGAACAGAGAAAATGCTTCATGATCTAAGTTCGGTAGTTCACGGTCATTTATTTTGGCTACCAATTCAAATATGGATGGCTTGGATACTGAAAAGGAATAAAATAATTGCAGTCAGCCAGGTACGGTGCACCAGATGAAATAGACAAACGCCTGGTCGTTAGGCAATCAACTCAACTCGTCTGAGCTAAGGAATGCCTATCAACCTTCGAATCTTTAAAATATATATAAAAGAATAAAATAATTGCTTGAAATTTATATTAGTAGGAGGTTTCGGCAAATGCCTATTTTTTTTTTTAATGAGAAAGCCTATTACAAATTTGAAAATATATCTTGGTAAATATCTAGAAATTAAGCTGACGAAAGTTTTCAATGCCTATTAGTGATTTTTGCGACGTTAAAAAGAGAAAATTTTAATTTCATAATCACTTTACAAACTGAGTTCAGGGAAGGCAAAAGATTGCGTATTGCTGTATTTGATTTAACGTTTCTATATATTAAAAGATATTTTTTTATTCTTACACAAAATACCTAAACCAAAATCTTCTAATAATATATATATAGTAATTTTAAAAAAAAATATTTTTTCAAATTCATTTTTCCTCTAAATTTTAAGGCCTTTTTAAGTGTCTATTTTGAATAATTTTTTATTTTAATTATCTTTTTAGGCGCATAAAACGCATTTTTTATTGCCTAAATATGAGCTTAAAGTTCGATCATTATAGGAACATCCCTAATAGAGGACGGCACGAGCAACTCTCTATTAGATCTATTTTTATGATATTTTTCATTAAATAAATCCAACAGATTATTTTATGATATTTTTATTAAAGGAAATTTCATGAAAATAAATCCAACAGGATAGGAGAAGTGGCGTGCCATCCTCTAAGAGGGATGCTAAAAAAAGAATTCCCTGAGCGATTCTTCCTTAGTGGATGAAAAGTCCCAGACGGAAATATCTAGCTCAATTTAAAAAATACATGAGGAGAGTTAGAAAATGATTTTGTGGTGATAGGATTGAATGGTCGCTAATAAAAATTATTATATACTTGGTGGTTGCTCTAAATAAATTTTAACGCCTTGGACTCTCTTTATGAAACAAGAGAAGGACTATTTCCATTGAAAAAGGAATTCGCCCTTTAATTTGCATTGATTCATTCAATATTGGATTACAAACGAATAGTAGGAATTCTGTTGAAGACAGTAATTTTTTCAAGTAGGATAATATATTAAAGAAAATTTTTTTTTCTAATAATCAATAAATAAAAAAAAGATTTAGTTATTATTTTTGTTTTAATTAAATCTGAGTTTGTTTTTGTTATTATTTCAACTGCCATTAGAGTCTCTCTCTGGGAAGTTAATTATAATTGCAATCAATTTTTTCCTCTTCTATATTTCTGCCATTGTGTGTCGATTCGTAATAAATCTCCGCTCCTTGGATCCGCATTAGAGGCTCGTTTCTAGAGCCGTATATTTTTTTATAGCTTGTCCGGATTTCCATAACGTTATATTCGTTCGTTTTCTTCTTCTTTCTTTCTTTCTCTCTCTAAAAATAGAGAGGAATTTACAAGCTAATTAATATCATAGGGACAATGGAGGGGCTCCGCCCCCTTGATGGGTGCCCCCGGCATAAAGAACCGATTCCTATTAAGCTAATGGATAATAAAGCAAGTAGCTAGAGTTGAGAACTTATTTATTGGCCGGAGTGGAATAGGTTTAATGGAGGCCCACATCGGGCTTTGTGCCGAAGGGTTAGCTTTAGCTGCCAGGGTGTATCCGTAATCAATACGGTGCATTTTTGCAGGCCTCGGGAAACGAACCGAGCACACACATCGACACATCGGGGGCTATTTAGTGTAAGAGTTATGTCAAAGAAACGATGCCCGATAAACCGATAGCAACTCTAAACCAATACAACTTGACAACGCAGCCGCAACGGCTATCAAAGGCAGCCGGCAAAAACATGCTCCCGCCCCTCTCCGCTCCCCTTCTCTTCTCTTCTTGCCAATATGCAAAATATACATCCTTTAAATGAAATTAAAAGAGATGTAGAAAAAAAAAAAAGAACATGATTGATAGCGCGCAATAATTCTGATTTGATTAAATTAAAATTTGGAGACATCTAAAATATCAACTGGAACTTGGTTTATCTCAAATATTTAATATTATACCGAATAAGATTTAAACAGAACTAATTAAAATTCTTAACAAAATAAAATTTTAGCATCAAGTGTTATTTGAATTTAATTTAGAGGATGATCTAGACTTTTTTTCAGTACCAGAATATCAAAATATTATATTATATTTATTTATATTTAAAGGCTTACAGACCTATTATCGAGGTTTCGATAGCAACTGCATATCTTTTTTGTCCAATTATATTATTGAGGATTAAAATAATCAGATCGTAAGAATTATTAAATTTATTATTCTTGGATTTTATGTACCTACTTTATCTCTTAAAAGGATTCAAAAGGTAGAATCTCTCAGGTTTGTTTTGAGTCGCACAGGACCTAAATTATGGATTTTGCATTAGTGACTTTATAAAAAAAAAGTTTTTGTTTTTCGATGTGTATATTATTATTTAAAGTGCATATAGACATGTAGCCAGATTGCGCTCTGGATATTTCCCTAGTGTTATATTAATACATATTTTTTTATATGATACAAGGCCATAGCCAGGAGGAGGGGAATTCAACCACTCCCCCAGAAATCCTAAGAAAAAATCAAAAGGGCCGGCAATTGGGAACCATCGCTCTAAGCAATCAGGAATATCAGAGAAAATGAACTTCATTTTTGGGAAGGGAAGTTCATATTCCCTTCCATCTTCGACAGACCAATCTCGTTAATAATTTGAAAATTTTATGTTTGTTTGGTTATGATGATTGTTTTAAATATAACTATATTTACTAATAATTTAAAAGATTAGATCCTTAAACTTTTTTCAAGTTCATTAACCCTTTATTTTCTTTTAGTCATTAATAATATTACTAAGTCTATAAATAAGTTTTTTTTTTTTCTGTTTTTGTTTTCGGAGTAGTAAAATTTTAATTATACTCTTTTAAGGTTCATTAAAAATCAATAATTTTTATTCCTTAAATCTAAGCTTGTTAATGTAAAAAGTCAAGTTTATTGATTTTAATTAGGATCTACAATGTTACCCAAGCAAATTAATTGTTGTTGTTCTTTTTTTCGTTTAGTATATAAATTTTATATATATTTGTCAATTTGCATGTAGACTTGGCAAGAGAGAGAGAAAGAAACTCGCGTGCTTGCGTTATATTTTATTTTAACAACCATTCGAATAAATCGTAACGTTGTAAAGGTATCAGGTGTCCGAAGGAAAGAGAAAAGAATCTCTAAGTTTTTTTTTTTTTCTTTTTTTTTTGTTATTTAATTTATTTAGAAATTAACCCCCTTTTGTTTAATAATATAGATTAACGTTTTTAATTAATAAATATTTTTCTTAATATAAAATGTGGAAAATTTATTCTCATTTAAGTTAAGCAGGGCTAAACCTTGGATTGATGGCTTGAAAGAATACAACATTTTAACGTAATAATAAAAAAAGCAAAGAATATAAAGACCGTGTAATTTTGTTAAACAACAAGTCGCATGATAATTAATAGACTGAGAACTCCTATTCAGATTCGAAATAATATCCTCTCCATATTGTATATGCAATCAAGCACTAGCCATCCCTTATTATGCCGTGCCCCTAGTAAATACATCAGTTTAATAAAAACAATAATACCGAATTTCAGATCTCACAATCAAATCATAACAATATAAACCACACACATGCAATAGCCACATATAAGAAATACAATCATCCAAGAACCACAATCCGAATTCCACTCATTGACTTTTATTGTAATATGTATTAATGTTTTGTGATTTGTATTATTTGTATTAATGTTTTTTGATATATTAATTTTGTTTAGATGATTTGAATTATTTTTTATATACTTGTAGTATTGTTTGAAAATTGGCGGGAGGTCCTTTGGCCAAGTGCCACGAATAAATTAAAAAAAAAAAATAAATACAAGTCGCTATAAGCTATAAATATAATAAATATATATGACAATATATAAGTTTTTTAAAGTATGCCTTTAAAGAATGACCATATTAAACTATTTATTTTTTTTTAATCAAAAAGAATTTTCCAATGTAATTTATATATAATAAAAAGCGATGCTAAAATTGACTTTAAATTAATTTAAATAAATAAAAAATAAATCTTTTTTTTTATTTATAATTAATTAAGTAGCCAATATAATGTCAATAAATTTTTGCCACTTAAGATAGGAAGCGAACCACTGACCTTTGGAACATAAAGCGAGACCTCTACCTCTGCACCAAGGGACAGGTCTTAGTATTCGCATGGAAGGGGGTTTATTAAAAGATTAAAGATTTGAATGAGAAAAAGATCGACCAGCCCTTTCCTGATGAACTAAAAGGGGGTTACTCGAAACCTCCATCAAAACGTACTCCCCAAATGGATTTTGGTTATTTATAATATATACATATTCCTTTTATAAAAATAAATAAATTTAAGTTTACAAATCTTCTAAAACTATAGTTTTTAAATATTAAATTCTTAAAATACTCTCTGCGTCGGAAGATTCTTTAATTAATTATAAACAATAAATAAATGTAAACTTTTAATGATTATCCATAAGCAAATAAGATTGTCTTTTGTTTAGTTTGTATTTTTATAATATATACTTAGTGTGTATTTGTCGTGTAAAGAAAGAAGACTTGACTGGCAAGAAAAAGATCTCTCTCTTGTTCATGGTTGAAAGCAATTAAATAAATCCAAAGACCGAGAAGGTGTCAGGTGTCCATCGAGGAGGAACGAGAAAAGTGGAGAGTGGGGGGAGAATCTAAATTTTTCTCTAAATTGAATAAATTATTTTAATTAAAAATAAATAAATATTGTCGTTTATATTTATTAATAAATTATAAACGGGGGACATTTCTAAGAAAAGTAAAGAAGCCATATTCAAGAAGGCTTCTTAGAAAAGCCTTTATTTAATAAGAATGGATTTTATTGAGTTAAAATTATCATCAATTGTTTATATAAAAGAAATAAGAACAATCATTGAATAGGACACTTAAGAAGATTTTATGTATGAAAAAAAATGGTTTCTTTGGTAACGTATCTTTTTTTTAAATAAAATTTTGGAGTATGCAATGGTATAGCTAGAACGGTGCAGGAATTCTGCTAAAAGACCAAATAAAATTATAAATGACCTTGACTTAAAGCATTACAAATTAATAACTTTTTTTTGTATAATTTATTCGTTGACCGACGTTTCTGTAGCAATACGCCACGAATCTTCAGGACAATAGTCAAAGCCACCTCCTGCAATCGTCATGAATATTGTAAATATAAAATAAAGATAATGGTGATAGATCCCAAGGGCAAGACAGCGAAATAACATCAAAAAAAAAATTTTAATTTCAAAAAAAGAAACTCTAGTATTTATCCTCTTCCTCCAAATACTGATTAGACTTATACTGAGGACGGTTATAATTTATACATATATAATATCAAATTCTTTCATACTTGTTCTATCTCTACGTTGTTTAATTATGTTTCGTCTATGCATAGTAAGAGATGGAGGGAGAGGGAGATCTTGTCCCAAGTTGAAAGCCATTGGAATAAATCGTAGCTCGACGTCAGGAAAGAAGGTGTCAGGTGTCCAGGTGGAAGAAGAAGTTCCTGAAGGTTGGAACGTCATTAGTCGGTGACATTTAGCATACAAACATTAGCTGAAGAGGGATGGGGAGGGGGGACTCGATCGAGCAGCAACAGGTCGGCTGTACGTGAAAAAGCCCAAGTGTTGTCATTTTGATATTAATAGAGAGATAGATTGATAGGTTAAACAGCTGCGAGGGCAGCAGAGAGGGATGATGGCGAGGAAAGATAGGCGAAGGCCGAAATGATGATAAATCATCGATGGGAAAAAATATACCGGAATAAAAAAAAAAAAAACGACTCAAATTAGTCGGAAATGAGATAATGAAATTTGAGTTGCAGCGCACCCCCCTGATAAAAAAAACACATGAAAGCCTAACGCTAACGTTTAACGTTAAAATCGCTACAGTTAAACGATTTACATAAATTTTAAATATTATCACCTTTCCTTTTTTTTTTGAAATAAAAAAAAAAAAAAATTGAAGTCTCGTAATTCCTAGATATTTATGAGTAAAATTTCTATTTTAATTGTTTCATATTTTTAATGTTGATATTTCAAATTGTGACTCATTATTAAATAATAATGCACTATACTTTCAGAAGGGAACAATTTCAACTGTTACATGTAGTTTTAAAAAAAAAAAAAAAAAAAAAAAAAATTTGCATTAAATAGTTCAACTTTTGAAAGTAAGAAGAGGGGATTTGTAAGCGCCCGTTTATTTATTTAGCCGAAATTTAAGCTATCAAAGTTGCCAAAACGTGGTGTTTGCATATAAGTTGAATTTAATTTGTCCATTCTTTAAAAAAAATTAATTTTTACTAAAACTAGGTTAAATTAAAGAATGACGTTTCTGTCCATTATTTCCTCCTGTAGGATTCAGATTCCCCCAGTTTAAGTTTAGGGCCCCAAGATTTGATGAAGCTCCATCGAGGCAAAATATGAATATTCAGAACCCTAGGCAATATGAGATGAAATAAAACGCCAGATGCCTATCTGAGAGGACAGAGGACTGAAAAGTCATTTGGATGGATCGTTTGAAAAAAAGCTCGATCCATTCTCCTTTATTGATTTCGTTCTAGAAATTTTAGAAATTAATTTTTTTTAACGGACAAATTAAACGCCCTATGCACATTTGCATAGCGTTTTGGTAACTTTTATGACCTATATCTCTTCGCTATTTCTCCTTCTTCACCACTTCTTGGTATAAATATGTATTATCTAATGCAAAAAAATTTTTTAATCGGTTGAAAACATTCCCTTGTTAGACGACAAATCAAATTTGTGATCATTTAACCTGACATTTCAATAAATTTTATATAAATGATCTACTAACAATAGGATAAAATAGAGAAAATTGTTTTTAGATCAATCTTCTCTCTATTTTATTCCTAATGGCCTAAAGCAGTAAATTCAAATGTACTGTTCGGTACTTGGTATTCATAAATCAATTGTTTCGTTTTATATATAATAAATATTTGTATATATTTCTCTAATAGGAGGGGAGGGTTTTTGTTTTCTAAAATTTCTCTATTCAAATCCCTCTTTTCTCCGTCAAAAGTAGTAAAGAAAAAGTCCTGAGTTAAAATTTTTGATTTCAAGAAAGCTCGCGCACAGAGCATTTAAATTTTCAAATGATAAAAATAAACTTTTTAATTATAATGTTAAAATATCAAGCCTAGATGCTCGCTGCTGATCATAAGGAAGCTCTAGCATAATATTCAAGGATTAAAAATTTAATATGAAAATTACGGCTAAGAAAATGAATTGAAATATTTAAAAAAAATATATATAATAAAAAGATATTTAAAAAATTATAATCCCTAGAATAAAATCCCCCTCCTCCACTAGCTCATAGTTATACATGGTTAAATTCCAGAAAATTTAATGATGATCTCTTAAAATATTGCGTTGGGAATTTTTTTTCAATCCTAGAATTTTTTTTTTAGAATCTGTCAGAGAAATTCGATATTTCTACTAGAAAAAGAATTATGCATGTTTAAAACTCCGTCATTTGTAATTAGAATTTTAATGGTCTTTTGGAAAGTAACAAATAATCTAAGTAAAATTTAAGAAAAAAAATTAAAAAACTTGTTATAAAAAAAAAGTTTAAAATTTTCGAGTTATTAGTTCAAAATTAGTTATATATTTTTTTACTATTTGGAATTGTTTAATATGAATCCACCTTTATGTGTGTGTGTGTGTCTGTGTGAGAGGGGGGAGGGGGGATGGTTAATTCATTCATTCGAAAAATGCATGCGGATTAAAAACATGTCGCGGGCAATGATAATAAATGGCGCAACTGATTACACCCCGGGTCGGGGGCATAAATCAGTATATTGTAAAAAATAATATCGCGTTTTTGATATTGGACGAACAACGATTAAAACGCGGTTAACTAATTAGCCTAATAAAACTTGTTGTTTGGAAAATGATGGATCTAAAAATGCTAATCCCCCTCGGGTATGTGTGCTCTCACCTGAGTATATGTACAGATAGGTGACCCGTCAGGGTCAGGAGAGTCAAGGGTCACTCACCCAGATGCAACTCATCATCTCGCTCCTCTTATGCTCACTCGCTCTTGGCTTTGGCTGAATACCAAGCACACTTACTTCCTCCTCCCCAAAATCTCATAGATGCATTATAATTCACTTCATCATCAAAGAGTGAGAGAGAGAATGTTCTTATATCATCTGTCCAATTAGAAACTTCTTTTAATCATTATATATCTTTTAGACGGAGAAATGCTTCTATTATATGAATCAAAAAATAATTAAGTGTGTATGAAAAAAAAAACAAAACAAAAAGAAAAATAGAGTACAAAAAGTATGTCATGAGACGTGGATGGCAACCACGAGTTTTCCGAGATAAGCATAGGATATTTTTCTCAAACTTATCAAGCGGTAGAGTCTCTCCAAATTTGTGTGCAAATAATAAAATAGAAAGAAAAATAAATAAAAAGAATACGGTGTAAAAATTTTTAATGCAATTTGAATTAATTTTTATTTTATTCCATAATCATATAATATTTGTAATTTTTTTATTCATGATATTAATTAAATTTTGTAATTTTCTTATCATTATAATATGTAATTGTAAGTAAATATTGGTTACTAATTAATATAAATAAATAAGGCGGAGTATAAACGACTTAAAAAAAAAAAAAAGTAAATTGAATGGTCGCCGAATTAACAATAAAAAACTTTTTTTAGTACGAAAAATATTATTATTAAAGAAAATCTTATATTTTATTTTCGCACATTTATATCCAAATATTAGAAAGTTTCAATAGAGGCATTCAATTTGATTACGAGAATGTTGAGAAAATTTTATCTTTAATGTTTTTTTTTTTTTTTTTTTTTTTTTACGTTTCCAACAATGAAATTTCTTAGAAATTTGGCAATAAATGGAAATAAATTGTATTTTGTTCTTTTGTAATCTGTTTTTTGAACATGACGATTTCCAAAATTTTATAAATAAATAAATAAAATTAAAAAAAGCATATATTGATTTTTTTTTGAAATGAATTTTTGAAGCCTATTAAGGAAAAAAAAATTAGGGCGTTCAATATGAAATAGAAATCCTGATTACTTTTATATATACTTGTATACTTTATCAGCCTGTTCTTACGGTTTAAATCGTTACTAAAACATTTCTTTATTTAATAAGGAATATATAGAAATTAATTATCATCTATAATACTATACTTTCTTATTAAAATATTGAAAAATTTATTTATTTATTAAAATATTGAAAAATTTTCACGCCTCGTTAAAGATTCTCTCAGAAAATTAAAAACCTCGTCGAAATTTTTCATTCATTCATTTTTTATATTATTTATTCCTAATTTTATTCATTACTAAATCAAACCGCGATGAATGCCAACAAATGTCTTTTATTTATAAAAATTCTTTATTAAGGAAACTACCATCTTTATTATTTATACTATACTAAGCCCCCTTCATCAGCCTCGCTAAAGTATATTATATTATATGAAATACATATAATGAAAAAATTTATTAACAAATGCACTTTTCATAAACTTAGGATACCTTTGTATTGTATTTTGGAGAGGGTAGTAGTATATGGGTTATTTAATTTTTTCACTGTTTCAAATATATTTCTGATGAAGGCCGAAACGTCTCTTGGTTGCACAAATAACAAAGTTTATTCGTTCAATTAAAAAGGTAGAGATCAATAAATAGAATCATTTGACAATTGTTTTTAATTTAAAATGGTGGGGATTTTATAATATGAAGAATTTTCGATTTCCATTTTGTTCCGAAATCCTTCCTGGGGTTGATTCTATGATCAGAAAGAAAAATAATCTATTTTCGGCGATAAAATCGTAATCGTTTTATATTACTAGGCTCTATGAACGAGAATTGAACTTGGATCTTTAGATCTTTGTCACGTTAACCTCTACACCGCATAACGCTGTAAATTTTATTTACACTTTGATTGTAGGTTTTTTCCTCTGTGAGTGAATTATCAGATCAGGTTTTTTGACAGTTGAGAATGTGAAATATAAATGGAGGAAGGTGAATCGAAGAATTCGAATCTAAAAAGGACAAAGGTGAAATATTTAGCCAAGATCCGATGTCAGAATCGTGCAGAGAGAGAGAGAGAGAGAGGTGGGGGTGGTGGGTGAAGGGCTTTTATAAAATGGGCCTTTGGCCAAAATACGCTGCCAACGAATGAACGAACGAACGAACGAATAGGCAATGTTCTCAATTAAAATTCATTTGGAAGCTTAAATACAAACGCGAACTGAGGGTTGTCGAATTGTAGGGAAAAAGGGGTATGTGAAGGGAAGGGGGTTAGGCGTCTATGAATAATGCAACATTGCTGCCAGAAGGGCATTAGCATCGCGAGAGAGAGAGAGAGAGAGAAGGGAAGAGGAAAAAAAAGGCACAAGTGGACGGGAATTTGTCGGTCCACTGTGTAATATAAAGCAAGTATAAACAAAACATGTCCGTCCCGTTTCCTCCCTCCCTAAAAATGGCTTCAACTTGAGAGCAGAGCTCGATTTAATTAGTTAGTCGACGTGTTAGCTCATTAGCGCAATCCCCACAATGGCGGCTTAGTGCAACTTCTCAAATACCCTCATTTGTTCAACTTATAGCTATTTGGATTTGTCTCTATTAGTTAAACGAAACACGGGATTGCGTTTAGTTAGACTTCTTGTTCTGGTCAGGGACGACATCTGTCAGAAAAATTTTCACGTGCGCGTAGAGAGAGAGAGAGAGAGAGAGAACGTTGGGTTCAAATTGTTTAATTAGTTTTTCCTGCTTTTATAATATTTTCACTCGGGACCTTTATATTCATGTTACTAAAAAAAATAACTCCCTCGAGTGAATCTACTCTAATAACTACTATTTTGAAGGACCAATTAATAACGTTACTGCTAATATAATTAAGTGGAAATTAATTTTATATAATTTTAAAAAGGAGATTCTAAGTCTTTTCAAATTTTATTTGTTGCCTTCACAAAACCGACGGTCATCTTAACCCATAGGAAGGGATACAGATAAGTATGTCTTCAAATTTTTTTAAGACTTTTTCAGCATCAGACACCATTTATTTAAAATAATTGTTAGTCAATATTATTTAAATAAATTAGAAGCTAAACAAAAGTTATTATAGATTGGAGTCGTTTTCGGAATTCCAGAGAAGTGCAGAGAACTTTTTCTCTTGATTAGACCAAAAAAAAACGGGGAAAATATCAATGTCATGGTTTTTGGAAATGGTATGATTACAATACCCCCCGCAGTGGCGTATTCAAAATTGCAAAATTATCAAAACATTTTTAAAATGAGTTTAAATTGAATTTGTATTAATAAAAACCACTTGGAAAAAAAAAACAAAAAACTAACTTGAAAGGTCATACAATAAAAATTTTTTATATGCCTCTTCCCCCCCGCCCCCTCCTACTCCTCTTTTCAAACAAAACTCTGGCTATCGTAATGACGGATTATAAAAACAAACGATAAATATAAATAAAAAATTTTTATAAATTATAAATAATAAAATTAAGTGGAACTCCAAATGCGAACTGTATAATAAATAATTTTTAATCTCTATTATGGCTGCTAAAAGTTTTTATAAATTTATTTTTAAGAGATGAATATTTAATTGATAATTTCATGTCATTCCCATTTGTTTCTTTTTTTTTTTTACTTATGATGGTTACATCAGAGCGAAATTTATATCTCTATCAAATGAAATAAAACAAAATTTTGTTTATCTAAATATTGACCATGGATTATGAATTCAATATTTGTTTATTTTAAAACTGATTTATTAATAAAATTGGATTAAACTCATAGAGAGAGTATTAAAAATATTTATAATAATTTATTATACATATATAGCTGGACTGCCTCCCTGCTGATGACTTCACTCCACGCACCTGTCCCTCCTCCTAAACTTTATTTATTTATTTATTTGTTTAATTGGTGTTCTTCATTTACAGCAATTAATTTACGGATTAAATTTAGCAAAAAACAACAAAAACAAAAAAAAAAAAAAAACAATTTCGTATATAAAATAATATTAGAACACGATTTGTTTTTATATTTATTTTAGTTCTTTGACAAAATATTTGTTCAATAACAAATCCTGAACATATACAGGGTGTTAACAAAATTAGACGTCTGTAGTTTTCATTAGAATAAATATAAAAAAAAATTTAAGAATTTTTTTTTGTCTTTTACGTTTAATTATTATAAACGCCGAGATAATAAAAATCAGTGGTCCACTGACCTTTGGTGCCTGAGCCGAGACCTCTCTGCCCCTAGGGTCAAGGCATGGCTGGTTTGGTTTTTATTATCTTGGCCCGTCTTGAGCGACAGAAATTTATTTAAACTATATTGGCCACCAATTAATATAAATAAATAGCTGAGGACGGAGTCTAAATTGCCTTCGATGCCGAAAGACTTAAAAAAAAAAAAGACAAGCCAAAATAGCAATTTCAATCACTAGTAGTACAAAAAAAATTTCATCCGTTTCGGTTTGGAGTTTCTAGAGATAAATTTTACATACATACATATTTTAAGAATGAGATTTTGTATTTCAGGGATTCTGGCAACCTTAAAAGGAATATTAAAAAAAAATTGATCAAATTTTTATAATCACTAAACTTGTATTTAATGCACGAAAATAAAATTTAATAAATAATTTTTTCTGAGAAAAAATGGCGCTTTTAGAATTGTTGAAGTGAAGCAGCGGGAGTCGTGGGCATGGTCTTCCCCTTCTCTTATAGACAAAAACAAAAAAGCTTAATATAATTGGTCAGAAGTGGCATGGGAGGAAATATCTTTTAGTTTTAGAGTAGAATTTCGAAAAAGGCCCAACTAAGTTTAACATCTCGCTCATTTATCTTAAACGATACATTGATTTATATTTAGTCCTTGGGCATTGTTTTCAAAACCATCACCTTTTGCAAAACAAAGCCGTATTATTCTAAATTTATTTATTTTACAATTCGCTCTACAGAAATGCTTCAATAATAGTACGAAAGAAAAATAAGAAGACAAAAATATATATACATATTTACAGGTTATATATTTATATATACAATAGAAAATTTTTTATTTTATTTCCCTTCTGGGATTCTGGTATAGTGATACATATTTTATTAAAATTATTTATTCTCCAGCTCAATTTATTTTTGTTTCAATTATTGGTAATTTCATTGGAAATTCCTAATATATGTAGTTGTTGTTCTGTTGTTTTACGATGCATCAAAAGCAAAAGCCAAGAGTCCCATATTTAGTTGAGTTGACTTGATCTAAACTGAGCTGGTGATATTTTTTCCCTTTTTTGGTTGGATCAGGTGGGACTCCAAGTCTTCTCTTGCTCCGGGGCAGACATCTTGCCAGCCTCCAGAAGATACAAAATACGACACCATTCCTCCCCCCCTCCTCACTCTCTCTTTCATCTCCCCTTCCACCATACTATGTTACTTCTACCATCACTACAATTCTCAAACAGACAGTCAAAGAAATTGTAAAATAAATAAATTCAAAAGAAAATTTTCTAGGAAATTCAACTTTTCACGGATTATTAAATTCATTTTTCTTTAGCCCCTTAATTTAGTCAATAATTTATTAATGTTTAATAAGAGAGGGAGAAAAACTAATATATTGGGAGATGAATGCCAATCTTAGCTTGGGTAAGTCGTAATCGGCATCCACGTAACCACCAGATATGTATATAAATAAAGTAAATGCATTTTATTTTAATAAACAATCTGAAAATATTACACCTTGTAAAATAAGTTCATAATCTAACCTAATCCGGGAGTAGACAACCTAAATGACTTCCTAAACAATATAGAAACACAAAAATATGAACTTGCCAAATTTAAACTAATTCAAGAATTTATTTGGGAGAACTTAGCTTTAAGATACAAGTATGAGTTTTTTTTTGGAAGCCATGTTAGTCTCGGTAAATAAGAGTTATAAATAACATAATAATATATATAAACTTTAAGGAAATCTCACCAGTAAAATTCTAATTAATAAATTTGGAAAGACATCTTAGAATTTTATAAAGAGATTGATGATTAGTGTAATGTGCAGTACTCACTGTCTAAGGAAAATGGAGGAAAGATGCTGATCACTCACCTGGAACAAAAGAAAAATAAAAAAATTAATAATATTTCCTAACATACAATAAAAATACTTGAATGAAATGATTGAACAACATTGAAATGAAATTTTGGTTTAACCGTGTATCCTCAGAAACAATCCCTAACAGTTTAATCACGTTTTTCTTTTTTGTTGTTGTTGTTACCTTAATCGTAAATTTATTTTCAGAGATGATATAATTGTTTAAAGAATACCCTAAGACCCTAAATATGGACAAAATCATATATATTTATTTATTTATTACATACAATATATATATATCAATATATTGTATGTAATAAATTCAAATTCAATTCCAAGAATAGCTTAATTGTCCAAAATTTAATGCTTTTCCTTTTTAATCGCTTTTATTAAATATTTGTAATAGGATCTCTTGCTAGGAGTTTAAACGTTCCGAGAGCGAGCTCGTTTTAAGAAACGCGAGAAGTGAGCGTGAACGGCGTATGAATGAAACTCGCTCGTCGTAAGAATCGAATGCCAGCTCGTTGTATGGAAAACTCGTAGAAAGGTACATTTGTACGAAGAGGAACTTCTGTATTTCTATATTTATAAAAATGTTTTTAAAGTAACAAGGGTCGGAGAAAAGAACAACCGCCCCCAAGATCTTTGTTGATAAGCAAGGCCAAGCAGCGCTGAACCTCGGATGGGTGGTCTCGAGGAACAAGGCTGTTGAATGCCCGCCGGAATTTTCTTTAATATATAATTGTATGTTATAGTCATAATGGCCTATGAAGCCGAAAAATAACTTAAATAAAAAAAAGTTACAATGATTATTAAATAATGGGTGGTTTTAACTGAAGGAGTTGTAGTTAGTTTTGAGCTAAATAATATTCGGATTTATGGATATGGATAATGGATTGAATGTGATAGCCACATCAAGTTTTTTTTTTTTTTTGAGATTATTTCATTGTATTCTGTTAATTATAGGTTGCCTCTGATATATGGATATAAAAGACAGCCTATATAAAAATATTCTCTCTTGTATATTTGCATTTCCCCCCTCCCCCTCTCCCATGGCCACCCGTGCAATTCTCATATATTATGATCAATTGTCAGACTGCCAACGAAGAAACACAAAAAATGGCCAGGCGGGTTTTAAATTTTTTAATGATGGAATTATTAAGCGCAAGCACCCGGGGTTTTTAGGGGATCAAGCGGCCCCTGGGGGGGATAGGATGGAGGCGGAGGGGACTGATGAACAGCCAACCAACCCCCAAGGGGGGGAGACTCCTATATATTGAACTGGAAAAATGTCACGCGGCCTTTTAATTATTCGCTTAGCTCCCGGAAAATTCCTCCGAGCGAATATTTGCTCTCTCCCAAACTCATTCCCTCTCACCCTCTCTCTCTCTCTCCCTTTTATTATTATTATTTTAGGTGTGGGGCGAAAAACAACGACGATGACACCTGGCGCCAGAGATTATTAATATTATTAAATTTTATTTAATAAACAAGTAAAAATTATTTTTAAAAAAGGGCACTAATTTAAAAGAATTAGAAAAAATAATTCATAACAAAATATGGTGTTATCTTGTGTCACGTGTGACATCATGAATCAGCAGTTTTTTTTTTTTTTTTATTCGTAGGGAAATAAATACCTTTAATGAGATATATCAGTTTATAGTTTTTTATTTTGCTAGAAAAATTTATAAGAATTAAAATTCCTTTTGGGAGGGGGAGCTTATGATTCAGTAAAAAATTTTGCCCAAGTGACAATTTATAATATCTATATTTTGTATTAGGGAATTTTTAAGATCACATGTGGTGTCACTAACAATCCCCTTCAAAAGTAATTGGATAATCCGAATCTTTTGTTTCGTCTTAATAGATAGGAGAGCTATCAAAAATAATAAATAAGTGGAAATAAATTTTGATGATTTTGAATTTCATTTAGCTCTTCTAACTATCAATTAAGACGAAACAACAGATTCAGGTTTTTGAAGAGAAATGTATATACAAAATTTCAGATTTCTAGCTCGTCGAGAAAGGCATCGAAGATGTCCAAATACGAGAACAGACAAGGCAAGATAAATAAAAGCGTTTAATAAATGTTTTATATTATATTCTTTGAAATTATTTTATTTATATAGTATTGTATTAATTTTCCTTTAAAAAGCACGAAACATTTTTCGATTTTATATCTAATTTGTATTCTAATATTGCAAAATATGTATTATTTTATATATGGTATGGTTTCGGGCAACAGCCGTAAAATATTTATTAATATTTAAAATAATATCTGGAGAAATATAATACCAACTATAAAAATCAAAAACGAAATTAGAAAAAATAATAAGGAATAATAATTAAATTCAAAAGACAAAATAAACTAAACCAATTCAAATATAAAAAAATTTTCATTTATTTTTAATTATTTCTCTCTCTGTCTCCCTCCTTTTGAATTTAAGTATAGATTAAAATAAAGGTGCTCTTGTCTATGGAATAAAAATTGCATTCATCTTTATCTCTCTCTTTTAGAGTTTATGTTTTCGAAACAAACATCATTTTTAGGACTCGTTTAAATTAATGAGCCCTAAAGTCAATGTTTTATAGGACCTACAATGATTATGTCACTATTACTTCATGTTAGAGTTTATCATGTAGAATAATAATATTTACTGTATGTTTGTAATTTTACATGACAGTCGACATTTTTTTATTAAATAAGAAACATCCTCTGACTATTCTTTTTCATTTGCGAAAAAATAAATAAAATAGAACGAAATTGTAAAAAAAAAAAAAAAAAAATACGTTAATTTAAAAACTCGAGAAATAATGTATAATAAAAGTATTTTTTTACTAATAAATAAAAAAAAAAAAAAAAAATTATTGTAGTATAATTTTTTATTCACTCAATCAGATTAAAATTTCAAACTAAAATTAATCTTATACCTATTTAGGGATCTGGACACTCAAATTTTGTTAATATGAGATCATCTTACTCAAAAAAATTCCACGTTAGATATGTAGATAAAAGGTATTTTGGTTTATATTTATGGAATGCCTTAACCAAAATTGATAAAAATTAAAAAATATATAAATTATAAGGGTTATATCAATATTACAAAAAATAATTTTCAGGTGTAAATTATATCGTCTTCAATGCCTTCAATTATTACAAAATATGACTCAATGAAAAATAGCCACCTTAAGAAAAAGTTGATCAAAAATATAAAATTCAAAGGCGTCATTACCAACGACGTATTTATAATAATATATTAAAAATAATATAATAATATATTAAAAATATATCATTTTTTTCCTGTGACAATTTTGCAATGAAACATGTTTGGTAACAATAAAAGGACTTGAACAAGTTACAATGTACGTAACCAAAATTATATAAATATAAGCTTGGATAGCTATTGATATAATATATTTGCGTCGCTTAGGAATTTAGAAATTATAACATTCAAATGGTAAAGAAAACTTTTTTATATATATAATTTATTAATATATTAATATATACCATGCTATCCTCACAACCCACTCTTGATAATGGCTCCTTTTGAAGAACCGAAACGTCGAGTTAATCTCAGCAATCAACGCGGACCAACATGTGAAAATACTATTTCATATATAATATAAATAAATATAATACATATATAGAATAAAATAAATGTTGCCTAAAAATAATATTTAGAAAAAAAAAATATTATATTTTTTATAATTTTTGTATCAGGAGAGAGAGTCAAATTAAGAGAAGAAAGGAGTTAAAAACTTCGGTACTTTATTTAAAAATAATATTATAATCAATGAAAAAAGTCGGCAAGTTATTTTTTTATTAATAAAAAAATTTAATCTTAATTCAAATAAAAAAAAAAAAATCATATTCAACTTACGTCAAGAACCACCTTAAAAATTTCGATTAAAGAAATATATATACACGTATATAACATGAAAAATTTATCGTTTTGTATATTTTTTTTTTTTTTTTCAACGAGAAATTATTTTTATTTATAAAAAAAAAAAAGTGAAAAAATAGAGAGAAGTTAAAATGTCAAGGGACGTCAATAGAAACGTGACTGGGCATTCGGATAAAAAAAAAAGAGATGCTGTTTTTTTTTCCTTTTAGGAAATTTTACAAAAATAAATGAATATGCAACTTCAGATTTATTCGGGGAGGTAAAAAAAAAATTAATTACTTTGTCAATTCCATGAAGTAGAAGATGTCAATAATTTTTTTTTTTTTTTTTTTTGTAAATCAATGTTTGTTTAATTAGAGGGAATGGATATAGAGATAGGAAAAGAAAGAAAGATAGGTCTCTCTCTCTCTCTCTCTACTAAATGAGAAAATGAATTTATTTCTTTTAAATAAATGTTGACCCTTTTTTTATACTTTTAATTTATTTAAAATAATTTTCCAAATGACAAAAAATTAAAATAAAAAATAAAGGAAAAACTTTTAATTTAGTTTTAATAAAACATTTTTCTAGATAAAAACCATATTAGGGGCCCTTACTGTTTCTTATATAAAAAAAATGTGTACCTGTAGTTATGTGTAATTCTATGAGGGTGAAATGATATTCTGATTTGGATCACCACGTAGTGATGAATTTAAAGAGTAAGACTGTGAGGGCTTAGTTATCTTCTGGAGATATGATGCTATAAAATTTCAATATTTCTAAACTTTATATAATCATTAAATGAAGCAATGAGAGAATGATTGATTGATTTAGCTTAAAAGATCGATTCACAATTTCATATATAGGTAAATAAAAAGTAAAAAGGAATCTCGAATATTTCTTGATTGATTTGAAATTGGATTTGATATATAAAACTTTTAAAAAAATAGTAAATTGAAGACTAAGTAAAATTCTGTCGACTTGCTAACAATGGAAAAGTTTCAACTATTCAATCCTTGAGAGCGCTTTACCTCGAAATCGCCAGATCGCGGGTCAAATCAAATCTTAAATTAAATTCAAATACAACGAATTATTTAAATATTAAAAAAAATATTATTGTATTTTTTCATTTAAACACAATTTTATAATTTATTTTTAACCTTGAACCATCATAATAAAAATATTTTTAATTATTAATACATATTAAGAAAAAAAAAAAAAAAATGTGAGGGAAATTTCCCGGAAATTGGTTTTGCCATTTCAGCAAAACACACCTGTGTTTGATCTTTTTTCAAAGAAGTAATTTTTCTTTTCTTAAAAATGATAACGAAATTAAACATAATTAAATAAGGAGCTGATAAACCGAGAAGATAAATCAGAAGGTTATATAAACTAAAGACAAATCAGGTTCAAAAAAATCCACATATTCACATTCAGCATTAATGGGTAAGGAAATGGGTACCTACCCCAATGTAATTTCAAGAGAGTTATTCCCTGTAGTAAATAACGTCTAAAGTCCCTTATTCAAATGACATAAGGAAGGAGATAAATAGGTCTTCAAGTATGACCTCGTCTCTTTGACAAGCTGTAATTACCAGCTCTAAAGGCTTTTTTTCTTATAATTTATAAATGTCTAAAAGACATAGAGAAGAGCACAATCTCACGTTGACAAATAAAGATTATATTATGGCGCTCATTGATTTGTTTTCAAACCTAGCAGACTAAAATTTATTTAAATTGATGAAATCTTATTCTTTATTATAAATCGAAAGGAGAGAATTTGGGATTCTCTAAATTTAAGTATGGGCAAAAGACAAAATAGAAGAATGAGATTAGGTCTCAAGAGGTTTTAAATTGAATACATTTATAAATTTAATATTACCGTCTTAGTTTATTAAATTAAAAAAGGGAGTAAGGAATAATAAATAAGTTATAAAAATAACAAGACTAAGAAAATAAATAAATAGATAGAAGGTCTAGAGAGAGAGGCTGCTGCTGTATCTTCTGGTTAGCGGTTGGTTGCCAAGACGGCAACATTTTCCAGCAAACATGACCCTTTTAGGTTCCCCCCACGTAGGGTTCGAACCCTCGGGAGACACAATGTCGAGAGAGGGAAAGAGAGAAGAGAGAGAGTTGCGAGAAAACGTGACATCTATTTCTCTCTCGCGACGCTTCCTACGGATAAATATTAAATAAGGTTCTAATTAAATTATAGATCAATCTTAATTACATTTACATGCAAATGGAGGACAAAAGAGATGAGAAATACTTTTATTTTTTACTCAAAAACAACAATCAAGGTAGAAAAGTTAAAGATAAGAAAGTAGAGGTCCTTCGCTTCGGATCCCAAAAGAAAAATAAAAGAAATTTTTCTAAAATTAAATGCGAGTCAGGTTAATATTTTTTTTATTATACAAGGATTAGAAAAAAAAAATATATATATATAATTATTGAAATAATAATAATCCTCCTTCTATCTATAAAAAAAATAAATAATAATAAATAAACCTGATTAATTAATAATTGCGGCTTTATATTTATTTTGAGAATTGAACAAAAATAAAAAATTAAATTAAAATTACTTATTATTGAGAATATTAATTATAGTAAGTTTTTTAAGAGGGGGGGGTATCTTAATTTTTTAACGCCCTCCTTTCATTTTCCGAATATACCATTGACATTAATATTATAGCTTTTATTATAAATACTTTAATAGCATAAAAATAATTCATACAAAAGCGATATTTTAAAAGATAATTAATTGACTTAAAAAAAAAAAAATTATAAAATAAATTTTATACACTTTAATGCGCAAAAATAATTACGAATTCTAATCAATTCTTTTTTTGTTTTGTTTTGTTTATGCGCAGTCATATATGTAATTCGAGGGATTTAGAATTTTGAATTTTCTTAACGAGAATGTAATTCTAGAATCTCAAAATTTTCCTGAACTACGGATTTTTTCTAAGTTACACTTTCGATTGGTCACGTAAAAAAAAAATTTTTTTTTATATCCCAATTCAACAAAAAAAAATTCCGCATAAAAAGAGGTTTAGGTGTATATGGGAAATAATAAGAAGTAAATTTATTTCTTTATTATTGTTGGTTTATATAGCATTATGATAAAGTGATTTGCTGGTCACATGGTTTTAGAAATTTTTCACAAGAGAGGAGAGGGGGTTAATAGAGTTGATATCGTAATAAATAGGTGAAGGGGAGTGAGGGGATGAATGAGTGAGTAGAGTGCATGCGGATATAATGAATGGGCTGTCGATCAGGTGGCTCGACCAGCAGCAACAGCCCGATTGGGCGGAGTTTTCTTTAGATACCGCCTCCCTCGCGGAGTAGGCGGTACCTAACCGCGCACTCATGGCGGAGAGAGCGAGTCGCGCCAGGGGGCGGAGCAGCATGGAGGCCCCGTGGGGGTGGAGTCATCCGCTCAGCTGACTGCTTTACGACCCACATACACAGTGAATACAACCACGCACACATAGACACCTGGCGGGTTGCCGCGTGGTCGTCGGGGCGAAGCAGCGCTATCAAAACAAAGCAGCACGTGGTTTCTCTCTCTTGGCTGACTGGCTGCCCGACAACGACCAACGATCAACTAACCCTTTCTCTCTCTCTCCCTCACGCTAAATCAGAGAATTTATACAAGTATTCACAAAACGACTGATGACGGGACAATAAATTTCACTCATGAAAAAGTCTCCAAACCAGCCTTGTTTGTACACAATAAAAGTTTTTTTTTTTTACCATTTGAATGTTATAATTTCTAAATTCCTAAGCGTCACAAATATATATATATAGCTATTGAAGCATATTAAGGGTTAATCAATTTTAAATTCCATCTCTAATGAAATAAATGGATATTAATTTTTATTTTCCGCACTATGATAGGTATTACAACAGAAGGCAAAATTGAGCGTTTGTCAAGGTAAATAATCTTTTTAAATCTAAATTAGGAGTAATTGATAAAATATTTGTATTTATAAAATTAATTAAAAAAGAGGATGTTTATTGTGAGTATACGTCGGATAATAAAAATGAAAACTTAGGCTCATAATATTAAGGATGTATCTGAAAAAAAAGATGATCAAACGTTGGCAAAGGAAAAGAGTACGAACAATGTTATCTGAAGTACCACCCATGAGCTCTCTGAATAATGTAAAAATAAATATTTAATAATTAAAATTTACTTAAGTCCTCTTTAAAAAAAAAATCATTGAGAAGAAAAACGAAGAAAAAAATTTATTATATTTATTGTAATATTAATAAATTGATATAATTCAGAAATTATTAATAGAATAAATTAAAACAAAAATGAAATGTAAATATCCTATTTATTGAGAGGAAGCAAAAGGAAAAAAGAAAAAAATAAAAAGACCTATTAAAGAAAATTTGCTTAAATGTCGTAAATTTATTCCTCCCGACTCTTAAAAAAAGCCGGAAGAAAAATCGAAACACGAATCGAGTTGGGTGAAAAAAAAAATATTTATTCGCCACGCTCCATAGATATAAATTTTCCGACGAAAAGAAACTCAAATTTATAAAAAAAAAAATCTATTAATAAATAAAATTTATTTTTCATAATTAAAAAGATGAGTAGAGAGGATGAAGTAGATGTCTATACTAAGATGAAATTTCTAAACAAGTCCTTATGGCAAAATTTTTTCCAACTCTATTAATTTATTTAAATTAAAATATAATTTTTTCGCTCAAAGGTGAAGTTTTGGAAGTTCGGAAGTGCCACCGACCCTATCTAAATAAAATTTAAAAAATTTAACTGTTCTAAGAAAATTCTTGTATGATATGATAGGTCCTTGCTTTTTTATTTTTTTATTGCTTTTCTTTTTATTAAAAATCAATAATCTCTAATCGTTGTTAGCACTTTTAATTTTAAAGAGAGATGAGACCAAGAGAAAAAGCAAGCCGGCCCGTCCCTTGACCTGACGTTTATTGACGGAGAAGGAAGGCTGGTAAAAACAGGAAATCTTAGCTCGGGTAATTTGTGGTCGTCATTCACGTACTCACAAGAAATAATTCCGTGAACAGTTCGGAAAATATCAAAAATCTGGCGTGAATAACTTTTTCTGTTTAGATAAGACATCAGATTTTTTCCGGAGTCATATTTTTTTCTTTATAGGGGTCCTACAATTTTTTCATTCCGCGTTTATATATTTATAAATAGAATTGAAAGATGACAAAATAAATATTTTTTTGTTTTTAAGACTTAACGTTGAGTGAGAGATTTTAGGAAAGTTTTACGTTTTTATGTTACTTGTAAACTCTCCCTCTCCCCTTCTCTCTCTCTCTTTCTCTGTCTGTTCTTTAAGCATCCCTTCCTTTTCCTTCTATGTTTCACTAAAGTCAACAAACTTAACCGGAGGTAATTATTAAGATGAAGATATAAATTATCCACGAAGAAGACCGAAACGTGACAATATCACGATCGATGTTTGAAATAAAAAAATGTAATCGGAGAGATAACCTACCCCACCGCCCACTCACACATATATATATATATATATACACACACACACACAAACACCCTTAGTGTTTTATAAATATAAATAACACGCAAGTAAGCAAGCTCTCTTCCGCCCATAAATATTCAATAAGAATGAAGCTGCGCGATTTTCGACGGGGACTCCGCCCCTTGCAATAAGCAATATCTGAATAGTGGATGTGTGTGCCTTGGCAAAAACAGCATCCCCATCTCTCGTGGCCTGAAAAGGGTTTCTCAAAAATTGATGAAACCCACCCAGAAGGGAGAAGATGCTGCCGCCACGCAGATGCGCCCTTGCTCTTCCACCCCCGACTCCACACAGAAAAGCGGTTATCTAATATGCAGCCAGACGCGTATGCAATATCCGGGACCTTGTAAATATTGCAGAGCCTTTTACACGAATTAGAACCGGCATACACCAAAATTGTATTGGCCAAAGGGTGGGTAGGTGGCTAAGGGTGAAATCAGATCCGGGAGAGGGTTAATTTTATATTAGATTCATCTCTTGGTTTTCTAATAAAATTTATCATTATAATTACTTTTTTTAATGGCCACTTATTAGTCAGAATTAATTGCGGGGTAATATCTAGAATGGGACATTAAGGGGGGGGAGGGGAGGGGGGATTCATTGTGTGTCCTGAGAATCAATTTGTTCTTCAATCAGACAAAAAAAGAAAATAAAAGGGAAGAAGAGAGGGGGGGGGGGGGAAGGTATTTTTTTATGTATCATCAGTTTCTATCAGCTTCAATTTGAGCAATATTAAATTATTATAGTACATCTTGACTTTAAAAATAGGATAATAACAATTTTAAAATGAAATTACAAAAAAATATATATATTGTTAGAAGATCAAATAATAACAAAATAAATAATTTCAAATAATTTCATGTTCATGAACGGCCATCATGTCAAATAAACTGAGTAATTTGCAGTTTCTAT
>JAAAKE020146013.1:19527-56587 GCA_010014785.2 Anisolabis maritima | reverse complement strand
CTAACACAAAACTCTTGAAAATGGCTCCAAAAGGAGAGCCGAAACGTCGAGTTAATCTCAACAATCAACGTGGACCAACCCGGGAAAACATTATTCCACATACAACCAACCGCGGAAACCTTCCAGAACATATATATATATATGAGAGAAGTAAAAATAGTTTGTTTATTTTTTACGTTTAAAAGCAGACTGTGGCTCCTCTGCCCTTACCCTAGCAATGACTATGAATGGGGTGTTCGTAAGTTTCCTATTTATTTAATAATTATAAATTAAATTAAATTCTTTAATAAAATCAGTTAATTTTCAAAATTATCATTACGAATTCATGCGATGCTGGCTGATTTTATAAATAACAATCTTAAACAGCAATTTGCAAATTTTTTTTATCTCATCACATGAGAAAATTTAGGTTATACTAATAGCTTTGAAAATTAAAAAAATAAACTATGGTTACTTCAATTTTATAAATTATAAATATTAGTAATAATATTTTTGCTTAATTCTTTTAAGTTTACTATAATTATATAATTTTTTTTTAACGTCATATTATCCTCCTTTCTAGTAAAAATAAAATAATAGTATCATATTTGCTAATTGTATTTAATTTTTTTTTAGAAAAAATTTCATTTTTCAATCAGTTAAATGCAAAGTGATAATGTAGGAGTAATTCTGTCTGATTATTATGTATAATACATGACGAAATTTCAAACAAGTTATCAAGTGACCCAGACAGATGGATTAAAAATTTACTCGAGTGAAAATATTCTTTTAAAAGGTAATATATTAAAATTTAAATAATCAATTAATGATGAAATAACTGTTAATTAAGACAAAAATATTTCACCATTTATTTTAAAAAGTAAAAATAATTGATTTTATAATTAGATTTTTTATTTCATGCCATATTTTATTTCCATTGTTCTTTAAATTTTATTAAAAAATGACCTTTAATAAAAAATTATTGATGCAGCATAAATCTGAACTAATAATTATTTAAGAGGCACAAAAATAAGAGGGCACTACCTTGAAAATAAACAATAAAGATAAATATAAAAAAGTTTTCCTCAAACGTTCTTTCTATTAAATTGAAATTAATTTTTCATGGAGGAAATAATTTTATTAGAATTATTCATAAAACTTAATAATTTAATGTTTCTGCTCGAAAATAGTTTCAGATTTTTAAGAAAATTTCCATTTTTTAATTAGCAAAAGTGATTAATTGGTTAATAATTGCATCAAATGAAGAATATATATAATGAAGGTGAAGGAAGATAATAAATAGCAGCTATTATTTTTTTTTATTATTTCTCTTTTTACTAACATTTTGGTTAAGATCATCCTCACCGAAATTTGAGCGAAGAAGAATAAAATTAAAAGAAAAAAATATTAGCCGCTGTTTCGTTTTTCATTTTCAAAATTACTTCAGCTATATAGTGATAGTGTAAATTTTAAATTTTTTGAGTCCAAGTTTCGGTCGCAAATCACCCACCCTGAGGTTCCCGAATCCACAAGTGCCCTTAAGATTTTTGATATTTCCAATTCAAAATAGAATTGTACAATGTATAATAATAAAATAACCATATGCTTTTGAAACTGAAATTATTACTTTATTATAATTTTATAAATGTGATTGATATATTGTGTCTTCTGAATTTTTTAAAAGCATTTATTGGGAGTTTTTAAAATGTCTGCACTTCAAATCACTATGTATCTATGTATGCATTGAGAAAGTTATCAAATTAAATTAGTTTAACAAAATATGGGCCTTTCAAATTTTAACGACCATGGGTCCCTAGTAAGGTAATCCGCCAATGCCTAATATATATCGTCTACATCATTAAATTTCAAACAGAAAGAAAAAACAAATGTCAAATTATTTTTATAAAAATCATCTTAATAAAAAAAATTATAAATATAGATAGTGATAATTAAATTCAACTTCATAAAATAAATTTTTCAAAATTGAATGCTTTATAACTGTTAATTAAAACATAAAACATTTCTTAAGAATTTAGTTAAAAATACCAGTTTATGTAAGTGATTTGAATTTAAAGAAGAATGTGGATAAATATTTTTTTTTATTGACATTCAAATTAGGATTTTCCAGAAAACATTTGACTTTTTTTTATTATTATTAATTAGATAAAAATAAATGTGGCATTATTATGAAATTAAATTCAAGTTCACAAAATAAATTTCTGAAAATTGAATACTTTATACCTGTTAATTAAAACATAAAACATTTCTTAAGAATTCTTTAGTAAAATACAAGTTTATATAATTGATTTGAAGCTAATTTAAAGAAGAATGTGGATAAATATTTTTTATTGACGTTCAAATTAGAATTTTCCTGAAAACATTTGACTTTTTTTTCATTGTTAGTAAATGTGGCATTATTATGATTCATAAATTAAAAAAACTGGTGCTAAAAATCTTATGTTAAATATCGAAAAAGAGTATTTTAATTTTATCTTAATATTTAATTATAGGAAAAATGACTGAAGAACTCTTTTTGGGCTAAAAGTTTTCAAATTGCACTAAATGAGCAGGTGAACAAAATTCTAATACATATATAAATTTCCTAATACCTTTTTTAAGGAAAGGGGATCTACTAATCTAATATATTAAAAAGAACAAATTAAAAAATTAATAAAAGTGAGCCAGTCTCATTATAAGATTACAAGAAAATATTTTTTAGATACCTGTGGAGGCAATCCGGCAACATTGGCGTAGGCGATACTTTGAGGGATAGCTGTCAATCCTACGGTGATCCCTGCTACCATATCTGCAAGTGCCTTGGAGCAATTGTAACCAGCCAATTGGGTCAGACATGGAATTCTCCGGAGTAAATTTTTTCGGGAACAGGCCCGACGACTCCGAGAACTCAACCATCTCACAACGGTCTTCTCACATCTCTCTTCAGCTGAAATATTAATATAAAAAGAATTCGTCATGGTGATGTGAGTTTAAAATTTATATGCAATTAAATAGGGCTTTCTTTCTAGAAAAAATCTGGTGTAACTAAGAGAACATCTCTTACCAGATTAGGCTAGAGAAAGTAAGGAAGGTGCATCAGTAAAATACTAGTACTCATTAACCGATTTTATTGAAAAGCTTCAAGGAGCAAACGACCTGGGTATCTAGCATAAATATAAAGTTTAAGCCTCGAACGTTTTTTTGAGATATCATACTCACACACAAACATATATACCATTTTGCGAAACTCATTTTTTTAGATTCATGGGACCTCAAAACGTATTTTCGTTGAAATGTCTACATCGATTTTTTTACAATACACTATATATTACATATATATAGGTAAAAGAAAGTAAAAAGTTATCGACTTACTTGTTTGACCTCCATTTATTTAATTATTTAATTCATTTTGACCTTGCACATAAAAAGTACTTCAAGGAAAAAGAAATCCCTGATTTCAAAAATTTATTATATAAAAAAAATGTTACGTGAAGAAACAAACAGTTTTTTGGAATGAAAACTAAAAAAATTTTTAAGTTATACATAGAACTGCAAATAAATTAAATGATAGAGCCAGGTTCCGGTGAGCAACCAAGTGATAAAATTAAAAATAAATCTTCAGGACAAACAATGACAATTTTGTTTGCGTGAGGGACCACGAAACGTCGGCTATAGATTATAATTTTTTTTTTTATTTTTGGCTGCCCATCGATACTCCGCCTCCATTGTTCAATTAAAAATCTACAGTCAATCCGCACAGAAGATACAGGAATTAAAATTTTAAACAAACGAAATCACTTGTTTGCATATATGATGAATATCATGCAAGTTTTGTAACCAGATAATGGGCCCTTCCTGGTAGATTTTTTATTACATTTTCTAAAAAAAAGCCTACGAGAATTTTTAAGTAATTTCTAAAAAAAAAAGCCACACGTCTTCTTTCTAGCTAATAAAATTTCTCCATATATTTTAAATTTTTGAAAAGAATCTCAAATTTTTTAATGTTTTAATTTTCAGAGGCTCATATTCATCTAAACTCTTCCAAAAATACCCATTCGCTTTCCAATCTTGACTGAGGAAGATGATGATCTGAAGATGTGAATGTACATTCATTTTTTTTCGTTTTCAAAATTTTTGTGGTTTTCTGGCGTAATCTAGAGTTTGACCCATCTGGTGTCTTTCTTTAGCTTGCTATAAAATTGTTATTCTTATGAGAAGGACAAATTCAGCCAAAATAAAAGCGTTTATTTGCTTATCCATCTCGGAGATGTTTCAAGATAACTTTATTATCTCATCCTCCGCTTTGGTACGCCTCTTTCAGTAAAATAAATTTAATCGTTCAAGCATATATTGTGAGAAAAATTGTTCAAGACACAAGACACTTTGTAACCGATTATGATTCGCTTCACTATTGTTAAAAATATTCTCTTTATTAAAAAAATTATCTCTTCCAAATTCTTGTTAAACTTTATAATATATCTTCCTCCTTATTTGGCCTTGGTCATGAGGGTATGAAGTTGGACTCATTAAAGTGATTTGAATCTTATTATTTAAATACCACACTTTCAAGCTATGAGATTCAAATATAATATTTAGACATAGTAAATGAACCTTTTAATGATCATTAAATAACAACAATTAAATAAAAAACTAATGGAAATAAATAATTTTATTTTGGCATCTGAGGCCATATAGACTTTAAACAATTACAAATATATATTAGTTACGATACAAATTATCCAGGCATATTTATTTATACCAAATGGTATCCAATTAGTTTAAATAAATTATCATCGGACTGCCTGGGATTCAAACCCACACCCCTTGACTTTTAAGGTTATCAATATTGACAATATCAATACCTCTAACCTCTCGGATGAGGGAGAAATAAATTATAAGATATAATTAATAATTGTCCAGTTTCCTTACAATAGTGTCTAGCTAGAGCTTTTTCCTATTCTAGAGCAGAAAATACGATTAAAATATGTTAGAATTTAAAAAATTTTAATTTATATATACATATGTATTTCCTCATTAAATATTCATATTACAATACAATCCTTCCTATTCAAACAGAAGTTGGCAGAATACATTTAATAAACGTTTCGAATTTCACTTAATAAATCGAAGCTTCTTCCTGGGTTTTTCCTCCTAATTTTCATTCAAATAGAATGTCACAGTCATATTCCGTTTGGGAACTAATAAATGAAGAAATGAAATTTATTTGAAATAAATAAGGTAACGGTATAATTTAAGTATTGATAAATATATAAATAATCATTTTGCCCTCCGTCAACAGAAATTATCCTAGACACTCTCTCACGTTTATGCTAATAAATTATTCATAGTGGTGACCTCCTGAGCTTGGGATTATACATAATGATTGCTTCGATTAACTGACAATTTAAAAATTATAATATTTTTTTATCAAACTATAGATTCTTTATGATTTTAAATGATTTACTCTCATCATTGATGTTTTTTACAATTCAAAATATTACCAAATAATGTAAAGCTGGTTTTCTTAAAGTAAAATATTATTTATTTATTTAAATTTCGTTGCTCATCCTCTCTTAAGGTAGTGATTCTTAACTTCTGGCACTCTAACACCAAGCTACTGATACACATCAAGAGTCAAGATCAAGAATAAAATAGGAACAAAAAATATATTATGTATAAAATATTCTTTTTTTTTCCAAAAAAAAAATATACCTATCAGTACGCAATCAACTGACCTATGATTTACCATATCTTGATACCAAAAAGATTGGGAACCACTGCCTTACAGCCACCGCTTTTCCTTGCGATACTGTTTATACTGGTTCATATGGTTATTTCATTTGTCTTGGCTGGATTTGGTACTTCGTATTCCAAGGAACTTCTCATTTGCCATCACGAAGGGAGGGGCCACAGTTCTTTTAGACATTCTTGCGAGTCAGGGGGATAGTGCCTTTCAGAGCAAATAGGAAGAATTAGTAATAAAAATGAAACCATTGACAATTTTAGAGTAGTTCCTATTTTGAGAACATCGACTGTCCTTCTGAAAGAAACACTAGTTGGAGTGGATCTAGTACTTCCTTAGGAAACCTCCCTTATCCAATTAGGTATGCTAATCACTCCTCTATTGGTTTGAAAAATCTCACTAACTACATTTTCTACTAATTATTTATATTTTATGATAAATTTCTGATGGGAATTCCCATTTATAAAATCATAATTAAAAATTTTCTTCTTTTTTAATAACTATTCCTGGTTGGATAACGTTAATTAATATCCATCATTTACTTCTATTGTTTTTTAGAAAGAAAACCTTGATGACCAAAACAAAAATTTCTTATAAAATAAAAATAAATTAATTATATATATACTATTATTTATTTATATTTAAATCCTTGAGGAGGATCCTTTTAATTTGTGAAGAAATTAATTTCTTCTTGACTGATAGTTCTAGGAGTAAAATATTTAAGGATTTAAAAAAATAATATATTTAGAGAGTATATATGTCAATCTTTTCCGGTATATAACAACTTTTTAAAATAAAATTAGCTAATTTATTCAAAGATTGGATATATACAATAATTTGTCTTATCCGCCCATTTTTAATCTCAACATACTGTATACATATGTCATCCAAAGTAAGTAGTTTCCTGTACTTTTAGTGGATGGATGGGTGGATTGATTTTAATTTAGGAAAAGGTTTCCCCTCACACAGGATCTTAGCATAGCATCATAAATCAACCTTTGTCCTATACCTGAATGAAGAATAAAATCCTTCTTTGTAACCTCAAGAGGATTTGAACTCGATTTGTGTTGCAACTTGGAATTCGTAATCCACCTGTTTCCGTTAATTATACTTTCAATAATTTTTTATTTTTAAATTTACAGACCATTGATAAATCTTTAAAGGATTGTAATACTTTATATAAATTATTATATTCACAAATTAGCTCTCTTTATGTTATTTTAATCCAGAACTTTTCCTGTTATTAATATATCTTCCATCTTCTTTCTCAGATCTAATTGGTAGAACGAGGAAAATATTCAGGTTAAATATGTTGAAAAATCGATATATACAAGCTAAGGATGACCTAAGCCAGGTACACTAAAGAAAAAACTTGATATAATGTTGTTTTGATGAAGGGAAAATCGCGGACAAAAATAAAAATGTTTCTTCCTCCCCACCCCGCCTCTCCTACTTCGGTCGTATTTAACCTCTGTCCAATAGGGCCCGGATTCAACTTAATAAAAGTATCAAAAAACAAACGTTATATATATAAATATATTAATTAATAATGAATTTCATGTCCTGATATTTGTGAAGGAGGGACTAGCATCTATCAAAATCAACCTCCTTACACAGACCTTTGGCTGATGATGGCATTATCTATTTAAAGCCAAAACGTTTAGGAGTTATTTATTTCACTATAGGCTACCTTACTGGCTGAATTCCTCCCCTTTCACACATTTCTGATCTGCAAACAGAAACATATCTCAAAGTGAAAATTTATATTCATCGACAGATTTAAAGTTGTTTTTGTATATATTTGATATCTTATTTTTCAAACACTGCAATTTTACTTCATAAAAATTTTAAAAAAGTTTTTAATATAAAAAAAGGAACTAACATTGAGTATTGTTGTTATAACTGCTGTTATTGATGTGTGTTGTAGTTGAACCCGTAGAGGCCGGCATTGGAGTCCAAAATACATGGTTCTTATTTTCCGAAGATGGTTTATCTAATTCCCGGAGACACATGCTGTCGGCGGGGCCAACATATCCCCCGCTCAAATCGTTGCCATGTCTATTGAACAAAAAATTATAAAACTCAAATTTCACATGACATTAAAGAAATTTGAGGTTAGTTATCTATTAAATTTAAAATTAGAATCTTTAAAAATAAAATAAAACTGTTTTAAATATTTAATTTAAGTAAAAAAGTTTTGTTTTATTTTTAAAAATAAGCTCATGAAAAATTATTTAATTATCTCTTTCTTTTGTAGATATATATTACGTTACCTGTTGATATTGTGATATCCTGTCAAAGTGACAGTGTGTCCATCTTCCCATCCGACACCGCCTTCCGTTCTGATATAATAATGCGGCATCTCTGGCCGCTTCACCTGAGAATCAAAGCTGGCATTGCTGCACAGAAACAAACAAGGATTTAAATAGCATTATGACTTTCCAATAAATCAAGCAATTCATTAAATGATATATAATCGGAATACTATTGTAAATGGACATTTGGATAACACACATTTTTAAGGTGTGGATTTATTTATCTTAACTTTTTTAAAATAATTTATATTATATATTGATTAGAGGACTTTGAACTGTGGTATTTGGAATTCAAAAATTCTCTTCAAAGTGAGTCAATAAAATTTGGAAAGAATTTTTGAAAAAATATTAACTGAAAGCATAAATTTCAAATAATTTCATTTATTTCTATTCTCTCTACAATCTCTTTTTCTCTTTGTTATAATTAATGTAACAGACACATCATTCTTCCCTTTTTTAAGAGCCTAATTTTGATTTTTTATCTTGTCAGGTAATAAAATAAATTATTAATATTAAATTAATTATAAGAAAGAGAAAAAGAGATTGCAGCGAGTAGGGTGATGAGTCGGTTTAAGTAAAATTCCCAAATCTTTTCCATCTTAAATTTTTATTGGACCATGCTGAATTGAAGGAAATTAAACAGATCTAATATTTTCTTAGAACAGATGACCAAACTCGACTAGTCAACAATAATAAAATCAATCCAGCATTAATGACCAAAGATCATAATCAAGTTTTCATATGCATCTCATCTACTAGCTGCCATCTCCACTTCTTGTATAATTAAAAAAAAGTTTAAAAATTAATTAAAAAAGAAAAAAATTTATAAATATTTTATTTTTATATAAATATCTTTCTAAGAAATTTTCGCACTTTTTTGCAAACACACAAAAAACTGGAGACCTTTGACTTGATGTCCAGAGTCGAGGTCAGAATATTTTCTCAGGGGGTGATGGAGGTTTATAAAGATTAAATTTATATCGATAGTTAAAGATCATGGTTAGATTAATTTTGAATAAATATTATTTGATATAAAATTAAATGAAACTTTTTTTCGAATAATAGAAAAAAATTTTTAAATATTACTATTTGAAAAGGATCAATTTGTACCTCTAGTAAATAATATCTTAAGATTATAAAATATTTTTTGATAATTTCTAACAGCGGCGTTTAAAATTTTATTTAACTATATTTCCTTTTCTATTTATTTATTTATTTTCTATATTTTTTTATTTGCACCCTCCTTTCCCTGAATACGCATCTGCCGGTTTCTATTTACAAAAAGGTAAAGAAGGATCGAAGCTCTAATGGCTAAGCTTGTGATTGTTTGAAAACTTGTTCATGGAAGCAACTTTTGGATGCCACACTTTTAGTGATAGGCTTCGAACACAGTGATGCAGCAAATTCCTTATTTTGACTGTTCTCCCTTTATCTTTATATATATATTTATTTATTTATTTTAATTCCATAGATCTCGGTAGAAGCAGTCAATATTTGCAAAAATAAATAAATAAAGTTAATTTCCTTGGGACCATCAAAAAGAGATCTTGACGATCAGATCAAAATTGGCAGATTTGTTTTATTTATCCTAGGCGGATCAGAATATATTTTTATTTTAAGAAATCAAATAAACACATTATATTAAGATTAGAAAAATAGTGTTTAATAAATAAATCAGATTATATTCTAAATATAAATTATCTTAGAAAAGATTAAAAATTTATTTTTAGAATTAAACAATATAAATTGTATTTTTTTCTTTTTCTAGTTGACAAAAGGCGATACTAAATATGTCTTAATAAAATAATAAAAAAGAACGCAAACATATTGGGGCTTGGCCTCTTGATAATACTACTAAAAGCTAAAATTCACATTATATAAGTAGATCACTTTTAATTAGATTTATACGTAAATACATTCCTTATAGTTCTTTCTATTATATAATATCGGCTTCAGAGAAAGAGAGGGGGAGGAAAGAGAGAGAGCTGGTGGAGGTCATTTGCCGATCACTAATGATCCTCTTTGGGTAGGTCAGTGTGTCAGCCTGTCCCTTCAAGGGTTAGTCTCGATCATGACCTCTATCAACTAATTAAATAATTAAAATTAAATAATCCATTATCCATTGATTTTATTAAAAAAAAAAAAGAAAGAAATATATCACAATGCAAATTTTGTTTTATATAAATATATAATGAAAGGATACTGTGATAATTTCGAGGAAGTCAATAATTGTCCCATGGTTCCCTTCTTTTTTCATATTCACGGAAATTATATTATATTACCAAAAGGACGATCAATAATCTCTCTCTAAATTATGGATTATTAAGAAGAAAAATACTAGTATTTTTACAATTATCTCTAGAGTAGTAATTCTCAATTTTACTTGATAGGAGTACACCAAGCCCTCCCTATAAGCTAATAAGAAATATTTTATATTATATTTTTATTTATATTTAAAAAATTTCTTATGTAAATTTTTGTATTTCATATTAGAGTACCATCAATAAAAAAAATTTTAAAAATCTCTAGAAAATTAAGAATATAAATAAACAATTTTGTAAATGACATTAATCACCTTTTCTCTTTTTTGGTCTAATTAATTTCAGAATTGGCTGAGACGTTTTCTTGGGTCCCACACCGAGACCCCGCACCCTTATATTTTGAAAATTTTTTCTTCTAAAGACAGTTAAATTATGCCACGGCGGGAAATATGATATACAAAGCAGCCCTTCACCGGAGAATTGGATAAGGTAAGATAAAATTTTAGTTTTATTGGCCTTTTTCTCAAAACTCTGAAAAACTTCCACCTGGCCACCATTAATTGTTATATTTATTAATTTTTAAACATTCAGTAAACAAAATATAGTGCATTCTATTATTTTTGATAGTCTGGCCAAGATATATTGTTTCATTTTTGTAAGGAATTGGAGTTTCATTATCATTTTATATCATCTAGTTATTAGTTGGTGATTATTACACTTTTTTTGGGTTTATCTTAAGTCCAATTTTTTGACTTTTATTGTTTAATTCATTTATCATATTTATAATTTGATTTTTTGATGTTTCAATCAAGACTGCAAATCGTAAATTGTTCATATAAACACCATTTATTTTTAAGCCTTTTTTCTCCCAGTTTAATTGTCGAAACATATCTTTCAGAACACAGTTGAACAGTATTGACGAAAGGGGATCCCCTTGTCTTACGCCTCTTCATACTGGAAAAAAAAGTCCGGGTTCATCTACAAGTATTCGAGTTTGACAGTTTCTGTACTGATTTTTAATGACTTTTATGTAATCGGCCTCTACTCCCTGGTATTTTAAGCCTTTAATGATGGACTCTTCCTCCAAAGTGTCGAAGACTTTGGTATAATCGATTAAGGCCAAAAACATATTGACCTGATATTCCTTGGCCTTTTCAATGATTTGGTTAACGACATGTAGATGGTCGCAGGTGGAATATCCAATTTTGAATCCTGCCTATTCAAGAGATTGATTGAAGTTTAGGGTTTTTCGATTTTCTTCTGGATAATTTTCATAAAAATATTTCTTAAGTTCGATGATAGTTGTAAAAGGTCTAAAGTTGTTTATATCATGTGGATCTCCTATTAATAGGATATTAGATTTTTGCCATTCTATTGGAATTATTTTTATTTTTAATATATTATTAAAAATTAATATTAATGGTTTTTTTATAATATTTTATTATTTCGTTTGTCATCCCATCTATGCCTGGTTTTTGCCTTTTTTTAATTTTTGTACTATATTTTCAATTTCATATTTTTGATATTGATAATGAATCCTCTAGATAAGCATTCGTCAACGGGTGGTCCTGAGAAAATATTTGCACTTTTTATGTTTTATTATTAATTAAACAAAAATAATGTTCTAAGAAATTCTTATATTCTGAATGGCTCTTTTTGTAAGTTTTTAAAATTTCAAAGTTGCAATCGCGTTAAAAAAATAACATTTGCTTGACACAATTAAAACTCGACTTGAAATAAATACGGCTCTCCGTCTTGCATTAACGTCATTGGAGCCAAAAACCTCTTTCAAACAAGAAGGAATAAATATCACACTAAAAATGTATAAGCTATTTTGTTATTTTGTAATAATTAAACATTCAAAGATTTTGTTCTGATTTTGTTCCTCCCTTATATACGGTATTTACAATACAAATAATCCAAGCATATTTATTTAAATTATCCCCCCTTGGGGCCGAGAGGTTAAAAATATTGACATTGTCAGTATTGATATCCTTAAAGGGTTCGGATCCTAGGCGGCCCGGTGAAAATTTATCTAAGTCAATTGGATACCAAATAATTTAAATAAATATGCTTGGATTATTTGTACTGTAAATACCGTATATATAATTTATATATCGTTTAATGTTTATGTGGCCTCAGATGCCGAAGAGGCTAAAAAAATTGGAAGTTCTCTTATTTTACAAATGTATTTATCTTTTTAAAAAATTCATCTTAGTGGACCGCGTGATTTCAAATTCTGAATTTAGTGGTCCGTGAGATCTAAAAGGTTGGCGACCGCTGCTCTAGATTGTGGTAGAGAATAATCTAACGAACCAAACTTTTTGTTTTGTAATATGTAAATTTGTATTTGTTGGATAGCCACCTTTTGCCTCTAAGCAGGTCAGAAATAAATTTATTTATTTATTTTCTTAAATTATTTTCCGTTTATTATCATATTTTTTCATTGTTAATTTTCTGGATACTCAAAGAATATTAATTTTCTACTTGTCTCAAAAATTAACTCCACTAATTTATCGCTTAAAAATCACCTATCCATATATATAAAACAAAGTGAAAAAAAAAAATGAATGAATAAAAAAGAAAACAAAAAAATTCAATAGATTAATAAATAAACAAAACGTTCTAATTAAAATGAATGTCGAATAATTAATTTCTCTCTCTCTCTCTCTATTTCTTCTTTAGAAGAAAGTTTTATTTTCAATATGAATTAATCGTTACGTTTTTTGCTTTGAGTTTAGTTTAAGGTCATGGCAATTTCACAGCGTGACGGAATTCTTAAAGACACGTGCTGAGCTTCCAAGAAAGAAAAAAACGTGAATTAAGTATTTAATCGTTCTCATAATTTTCAATCTATAAGGGTAATTTCCCTAAAGGAATTATTAATTTTATACGACTCAGAATTTTTTTTCTCATTAAAAGTAAAGTACATATTTCAACTAAATTATGATATTAAAAACTCTCATTAATCCTTATAATGATTACATCAATTATTTTTGATTTAGAATTATATAAAATAACAATTTTAATGTTCATTTCGAATTTAACATCAATGTTATATAATTAAATACTATTATATGTATGTTAAATGACTTGTAAATAGTCATAAAATATATATAGACTATTAGCTGTATAGCACTTCTGCGCTCCGACTTGAACCCCCGAAATATTATTTTGTTTTTCTGGCATGACTAAAAAAGTGTGATTCGACACCGCCCCCTTCCTTTTCTTTTTCCTTCCGTTCCGTTAATTAGGAGGGGGGAGGAGACGAGCTGAGAAGAAAAATTTGAGAATCCTTATATAATTTTTGAAATTATTGATAAAAATTTTTTTAATAGTCATTGCACGAATATAACCCTAATATAGAGATTTGGGTCACCTTAGAAGACGGAGGGAGAGGAGGCTTGAATATTTTAAGTCTCACATGACAAAACTTAATAGTAAAGATGATATTCTGACTTTCATCTCTTCTGCAAAATAATTGCTTTTTCTTGTCTTCTATTTCATTTTTACTTTCTCTTATTTTAATTATTTTTTTATTTAAGTCTCTTCAGCATCTGAGGCCATATAGACTAAACAATTCTATTATTTATTAATTAACCAGTTATATTTATTTACACTTTCTCTTATTTATTTTCTTAAAATATTTTTGTACACCCATGGTGTTTTGGCCAACACTTTCTGCGAATTTCAAACTTGTTGATTGTAAAATTTTTATTTTTTAGAAATTTTAGATCCTTTTCTCTACTATGATAGGTTTAGAAATTTCATTATTGTGATAGAAACTCAAAAAGTTATAGAATAATATAAAACAACCGCCTCTTCCGTATCATTTAAGGAATGCCAAGCTACGAACGAGATAAGTGAATAAAATAGGAACAAAAGATTTAGAAGGAGATGTCAGGGGCAGCCAAATAAAAAGCCTTTGTATACTTATTCAGTTTCGGTTCACCTTTAATAAAATATCATCAGTTCTTGGCCAAAACAATTGCACAGCTAGTAAACAACATTCCTACATATCATACATATATCTTTAACATTCGCATTCATATATATATTGTCAAAATTACAGCATATTACTTTCTCTTGCCTAAAAAGGTAAGGGAAAGTTAAATGATGTGTATTTAGTCAGTCCAGATTTTATCAAAAAATATTTACCCACCAGTATGCAATTCTCTTGACTAAGATTTACCAATTCTTGATGCTAGTAGGTTGAGAACCTAACTGAATATACAAGAATCTATATATAATAATAATAAATAACTTATAAAATTACTTAAAATGAAAGTATATAATATATTAAGTGATATAATAGAGAGAATACAAAACAAAGGCCAAGAATTTGTTTTTGCAAAATATAATTATAAAATGAATCAAAAGTGAATGAAAGGGCTCTTGGGAGGCGGAGCTTTCTTTTTCTCCCTCCAATACAGATATTCTAGTTCTTGGGGAAGAGTTCTTATGAAGCTTGTTGATGAATAATTTTTTTTTTTGTTCTAAAGACGGAATGATCATTTTACTTTCTCGTACACGTAGTATAGGGAAAGTGTTGTAATTATCCAAAAATTCGATTTCAAGATTTTGATTGTTCTTGATGTTTTGAACCTCTTGAAAATACTATTTTTCAAATTATGTCTGTGTGTATGTTTGTTAACATGTAACTAATGTAGATCAACCAAATTTTACGTACGTGCATTACAGCAAATCATAGGTCTCTATCAACTTTCCAATGTTGTAAACATACATTATATCAATTTCAGAGACCGCTGTTCAAATTTGGTCTACTTCCAGCAAACAGAAGTGGTACTTTACCTGAAACGTTTTTCTAAAAATCGTGGAAACATATATATGAGTATACGAGAAAGTCAAGAGAAGGCCCTCTTGATTTTTACTGTCTCTTACCTATATATGAAATATATATTGAGAAAGTATTGCGATCGCAAAAAAAATGGACGAGATTTTTAGTTATCGAAGTCTTACATCAGAATAATTCTTTTCGTAATATATACAATAGTTTCCTATATGTACTCATTAAAAAATTTCAAATCCACTCTCTTCTATTGTCAATGTCTTTGATTTGAAAATAATTAATAAAAATATCCTCATTTATATAATTAGTAAAAATTAAAAATTTAATAATGAATTTAAGGATATTCTTTTTATTCTTGACATAATTTACAGGCTTTTGGATAGTCTGTCTCACTGCCAAGGCAATATGCATGATTAAAACAATTCAAATGCACCATCTTCTTTTGTCCATTATCTATGCTGATTATCTCTATCTGATTTCATACTGATGTGTATATTTCGTGACTATTCAGTCAAACAATTTTTTATGTGAATTTCATTAAATTTTCTTTATTTTTAATTCGAGAATCAACCTTTTGTGTTATTTACTACATTAATTGAAGGTATGTAAAATAATATATAAAAAAAACTATTTATCGAGATATTTTTATCTATTATATAGGTTATGTTTTGACTAAAATCATAAAGTTTTTTAAATTTAATTCTCGATTTTTAAAATTAAACATATACAATAATAATAATATAATTTAAACATATTATAATAAAAATAGTTTCTTTATTTTAAGTTTTGCTACATATTGAAGGAGAGTTTTAAATTAAGATTCTATTTATTATTTTTTATTAATATTGAAATAGGGGTATTTTTTCTAGTCAGTTTTTTAATAATATAAAATTTATCTGGTCAAAGTCGTTTTATATCTGGAATAAATATTTGAAAGCATTATCAAATGCTCTTTTATTTATTTATTATGATCTCCTTTCGATGATTAGGCTTATGTGTCATATCAAACACTATTCTACTTCCAATTTAAAAATATAATTCCATAATAATCACATATATAAATATATAAAATAAATCTGGTTTTTACTCAACTCCCAAACATAATATATAATTTGAAATTGTATTCTTGAAACAAACATAAAACGTCATCAATACGATTATATTAGAATATAATTTATGAATTTATTTGTTTTTAAATATTTTAATGATGATTCTCTAATAATTAAGTTTTAGAACTTTCACAATTTAGACAATATCCACTATATATTTTTTCTCTTTCAATATTTTTTTTTATATTAACATTAGACCAAAATCTTCATTCTTATTTCAAAAATATGATTAATTAATTAATATATAATTAAAAAATAATAAGCTTCATTTAGAATAAATAATCCAATTTAAGTTAAATATATCCAAACATGATTTTTTTGACGAAGCTTTTATATATATATAATTCTAAAAAAATATTCTATCCAATTTATCCACAAATATCACACAATTCTTATTTTTTCTTAATATTTAATATGAAATTGTGTTCAATCTTAGTTCTATTAGAATGATTTATGTATATACTAGATATATAAAAAAGACAAAGAATGAGTGGTATTTTATTAAAATAAACCATAATGAAACCAAAAACATTATATATTACAGCTTAGAATTAAAATCTCAGAATTTATAAAGAGAAAACAGAAAAACAAAAATCCATAGTGATTGATGTCTAATATGTGAAAGTTTAATAGAGATTGCTAAAAATTAATTATTATGGAATCATGGTATTTTGTTTTGCTTCTATAAGTAAAAGCAAATACCACTTATCATCAACCCATTTAAAAGCAATCCTGATTTATAAATATAAATAACAGAAAGTTACAGCCAGTTGTCTGTTGCTAATATATATATATTCTGACAACATTAATGATTTATTATATAAATTTCCCCGGTATATATCTTATTGGGAATTATAACTGAAATATTCTGAAAAATAATGTTAAAAATAAAATCTTTTAAACGTGGCTCTATTCTCCTACTGTTTATTTTTATCATTCAAGCCAAAATGAAATATTATATTACTTTTGTGATTCTTCAAAATAAAATACGTATTTAATATGAAATTTTTATTCCATCTTGAAACACATAAAGCATAGCAAAAGAAGCATATTTTGTAAGAAGTCTAAAATTACACATATAATTATTTTTAAATGAACTGAGGATGTCAAGAACCAATTTATGTGTTAATCTGCTTTATATAAATATTTTGGAGTTAATAAAATGATATTTCCGGAATATTTACCTGAAACGGATTAAGTCTCAAATTACAACTTTATTCTGGGTCAAGACCTTTCTCTCTGATATTGTCAATCTACTAAGGCCATAAAAATTTAACTTCAGAATAATGGTCATTATTGATTACTTTTGCTTATATAAAAAAAATGAAATACCATAATAATACCATGAATACCAAAATAATAATAAAAAATTTAAAGGAAAATGATGCCTAGCACAATTAAAATATTATTATGATATAATTAATAGCCAAATATCCTTTATGGGATAAATGTATTTTAATTTATTTCTTTTTCTTTGGGCAGAATTAATTATTGAAAATTCAGCAATTCAAAAAGTACATAGAAGTATTTTGATTCTATTAGGCTGTAATTAAACGCTTTTTTTGTATCTATCTCACCATTCATATGTATAAGGCTGGTTACTCTGGGGGATTATTTTCATGGGATTTTACAACGTATATTTTTTTATATTGTTCTGATTTTGATGGAACTTTTTGCATTGAGTGGAGAATTTTACAGTGCAGGTGTCCGGTTATAATTACATTAGGGCTCGGCAATCTATATTGGATTAACAATCTGTGGAATTAACCGAGAACCATTTATTTATCTATCCATATTCTCACATGCATTAGATTTTTGAAAAAGTCCTAATTTGAGACAAGAAAGGGTTCAAGAGACTTTCCATTGTCTTAATAATTTTTATAAAAATATATTCTTTGAATATAAAAAAATTGTATAAAGAACTGAAAAAGTATTTGCCTGGAGCTAAGATTATACTTTCTGATTAGACCTATATTCTTTAACGATTAAATAAATAGCTTGTCTCATATTTATTATCAAAGGTGGAATGACGTCTTTAAAAAAATTATTATTTAACCTTTCAGAATAGAATTGTCCTCATAATTTTAATTCATTTCAACATGAACGCAATAATTAAATACTCGAGTTAAATCTCAAGAATTGTATAATCATAATAGTTTATTTCCTTTAGACAGAATGGAATAATTATAAATTCATCATGGTTTTCTACAAGAATATATCTAAACGGAATTATTCATTATAAAAAAATTTTCTTTAATTGGGTGAAAATATATTAATCTTGAAAAGAATGTTAAAATCATCTGAATTAGCTAGATAAAATTAGTAGTACAATTTTTATTTCTTGGCTTTGGTTAACAACTATTTAGCTAGCATTAAAGTGCTTGTCACAGCTTACAAATAATATTTAAACCTACAACAATTATCATATAAAATATTAAAATAATTTGCTTAATGATTAGGTATCTGGCACGGCGCCCTATGAAAGAAACCGTAATATATTGAACCAGGAAGAAATAGGTATCAGTCCTATATTGTGAATCTCTTTAAAATTAGGACACTATCACTAGTCTGTTGTTAAAGGTGCACTTTGGAAACTAGAATTATTTTTTGAGGATGAGTTAGAGATAAGAAATAAAGTGAGTGTCATTTGCGGCTAGGATGGTTGGTTTAAGGTTGAAAATTCCAGTAGATATACTGTCCAATACAATTTTATTCTCATAATATGAAAGATAATTTGATGCAGAATATGCAAGAAGCTATTAAATAGGCATACCATATAAATTGAAACCAAATCGAGCTTCTCAGGAAACCATACCATACTTCAATTAGTTTAATTATTTTTAATTTAAATTTTATATTTTTTTAATTTCCAAATAAAAAGGATATGAAAATACTTTTTTTTAATTTAAACTTTCTCGAATTGATTTGATCTAAAAATTTTAATTTATAAATAGTAAATATTTTTTTCAATGTTATATTATAATTTATAAAATTATCAAACAGAGATCAAAGAGGATGCTATATTTTTTCTTTATAAAATTTTCAATCAATTTCAATATTTTTAAATTTTCATTAATCTGGCTTTTTATAAATCCTATTTCAATAATAGATTTAGTGAGTCAGAAGCTTTCAGGTAATTTATATAAGCTATTTTTAAGATTTTATGAACTTCATATTATAATAGTAATAGAATTTACACATCAAAAGCAATTAACAACCTACCTATTTTCATATTCCTCATACAGAGACGTATCTAGAGAGGGAGGTTTTATACTAAAAATTGGTCCGGCCCTATCGCGAAATTAAATTCTCTGGGCAAAAAAATTTTTCTTTCTACATATCTATTTATCCAACCCACTTCATCTGAATTTATATCGAGATTCAAGTTTATTTACCTAAGTACTTCACTACATAAAGGTACCGACCAAATAAAGATGAATATACCTTATTTTTAATTTAAGCTTTCTCGTTTCTCGCTTACAACAGTAAAAACAAATTATATTTATATTATTAAAAATATAAAAATTCAATTTATATATCTATCATTATTAGATGAAAAAATGAGAAAATCATTTGTCCATTTAATTTAAAATAGGCTATAATATTGAAGAGAAAGAAGAATATATATGAGATCTGAGGGATGATTAAATGCCCTAGAACGCACCTTTATTAAATAAAGGAAATAATTAAATTTTTTATAGAAAATTTTTTCATTATATCTACTTATAAGAATAATTTATTCTTGTTATTCTATTAAATTCAACCTTCACTAAAAAAAAGTTTATTAATCTGAAATGGGACTTAGAGGCATACTGGGCCCTGGAGAAATATTGATTGTTTTATTAATAGATAGGGCTTGAGCCATTGAAAGAATATTTTGCGTAATACTCCGATATTTCGATGTCATTCCACTGACATAAGTCCCAGTAAGAGAAATACTGATTGATTTTGTTTTGATAGAAAAAAGCCCCCCTTGTTAAAATCTCTTGTACTATTCACCAAAACACGGCGGATTAAATGGTTGTTTTTGACTTATTCCCGATTAAAGTCATTAAATTCATTTAAAGGGATTTTATCTAAAAATATTTGCAAGGGGTAGTTTTTTAAATTACATACTACTCAATCCTCGGAAGTTCAAAGTTTGGTCTTGAATCTACAGCAATATCCCAAAAATAAACTTTATTTTTTAATTTTTATAATCAAGATATCCAGCCAGTTAATTACACTTGTTTATTTTTATAATTACAGTTAATTCCACATTTTTTATCGGAAATTTTATTTTAAAAAGCCTAAAAATTTTTGAATGATTTTTTCCTCATTTTTAATACCTTAAGTGTAAGCCTATTATTAAGTAATTGTGTTTTTTTTTTAATTTTTTAAAAAGAAAAATGATTTTTGACTAATAATAAAATTGCAGAAGTTTAACTTGAAATTAATGACCGGAAAAAAAATAACATGCATCCATTTTTATTACATTAATTCTTGAACATGAAACGATTTGCACTTTTTTATCTTTAAATGTCATTATCCTCTATTTTAAAAGTATTTAATTCACTTCTATTAGGAAATTCCCTAATGTTATTTTTTTACATTTCAACTCATATTTTTTTATTTAGAGTACAAAATAGCTTTCTGATCATCATTCGATGACCTCAAATGGAGAAGAGGCGAGTATTTGATTACAAATCCTCATATAAACCCGAGCCCCTTTTTTTTGCCCCTCTCACCTCCTAAAGATTACTTTGATCCCCCAGCAAAAAGGTTTGAATTTATCCTGGGTTTCAGTTTCGTGTTTGCTTGTCGAAAGATAGACTTTAGTATAAGCGCATGTTTTGACGTTTTCAATTTCGATTCTTTACAGCGAACCACCCAAATGTTAATTTCTAAGGAGATTTAACAACACATGCGTGTTCTGCTCTAGAGCATCCCTGTCTCAAAGAAAAGACTCTCATGTTAACATAAGACACTGTAATATAATATATATATACATTTTGTATCAAAGAAGATTATCTCTGACAACTTTAGGGAATAATTACACATAATCACTCGATAAGTCCCGAGGCTAACTATTAAAAAAAAACATTTATTTACAAAATTCCACTTTATTCATCAACATAGTCTCCTTCAAAGTGATACATTCATTCCAACGCTTCTCTAATATTTCGATGCCTTTTTTTAGAACGATTTATCTTTGAACTCAATATAGGCGTTTGTTGCGGCTATGACGTAAAATCTCTTTCCCTGGAGCATTTTTTTGAGGTCTGCGAACAGGTAGTAGTCGCTGGGAGCTAGATCTGGAGAATACGGTGGATGGGGAAGCAATTCGAACTTCAACTGGTGCAATTTTGCAGCAATGATAGGATAAGAAGAAGGCTCAACTGAATAGACCGCCGGCATCTGGTCCAAGATTCATTGATCCAGTGTCATACCGACGCAAAAGATCCTGTTTATTACGGTTAAACAGCTCCAAACAGCGCTCTGAATCATCGACGCCTTGCTGTTTATAGTCCACTGTACCCATTTTGAACACAGCTTTTTCATGGACAAATGTTCATGCAAAGTAGTGTATACACTGCCTTCTGATATCTGTAAGGTGTCACCTATCTCACGAAACTTCACTTTACGGCCTTCCAAAACGATTTTGTGCCCTTTTTTTGTTTTCTGGAATAACTGCCGAATTCGGGCGACCAGAGCAGCATCATCAGTGTTTGTATGGCCATGTTTAAACTCAGCAAACCAACGTTCGATGGAGCAGAGTCTCCATCAAGCCATTGCTTTGCTTGAGCGGTATTTTTCCCATCAAAAAAACTGTGTTTAATCAACATATGAAATTTCTTTTTTTCTATTGTTTTGAAAGTAACAAAAGTAGCGTCACTAAAACCACTGTAACTTATAAATTGGAATAAAAAACGGATTGTCATGAAATTTTAACACATATCGTTTGAAGGTTGGTACTTTCTAAAAATCATATGGATTTTTCATTAGAGGTGCCATCTATGTGTCCTTTTTTTAAGTCTTTCGGCATCTGAGGCCATTTAGACTCCGTCCTTAGTGATTTATATTAATTGGTAGCCAGTATAATATAAATAAAATTTTGTCGCTCAGGACGGGAAGCAAACCCCTGACCATTGGTACATTAAGCCAGACCTCTAGCTCTGCACTAAGGGACAGGGCCCATTTATGTATCTGTCTCAGGACTTATTGAGTGATATGTTAGCCTATAAGTGATGGACGAATAATCGAAACGTCTCTTTTCGGCTTTGCCATACCAGAACTATTTTTTGCATTTACATCTTTTATATCTATGTATATCCACTAATAGCGAATCACAGAATTTTAAGTAATTTTCCGTTAAGCTGGAGTTTTGCAATGTTTATATATTATCCTTAAATATTTAAAGATACAACGAAAAATATGAAATCACAAAAAAGTTATATGCAAATTTTTAAAAATATACATAGCATAGGCTTACAAATGTTTTGGCTATGATCACAACGCTCCCAAGCGAACTCTTTTAGAAACTTCTTAAGTCAAGCTTCAAGTGGTATTTTCAAATTTTCAAAGTGCTTCTATTAATATTTGACATCTAGGGGTTTAAAATTTTTTGGGATTATGATTTTTTTTATAATTTTGGAATACCCAATTAATATAAGAGGAGAGCGATCTTAATATTAAATCTCTTTCAAAAACAATATCCAGCATGGCTTCCCTTCCCACATAGACATGGGTATTGGAGGACTACTCAAGAAACAACATTATTGTTCTTACGATATTTAACCATCTTCTAGTTTGTTTCTCGAAGGAATTTTGATATTTTTTGTACCAAAAACATAATTTATAGTTACTTCCTTTTGAGAAAAAGAAATTCTTATTTAAACCTACTCTGCCCCTGTTGTAATATAATAATTTTTGCCTACAATAGGTGGCCTTTTTGCTACTTATTTTTTAAGGGTTGCCCTTCATTCTAGATTAGTTAAGATATAAATAATGCCCATGGCCGGATAATCCAATTTTTCCTTAAAATAAACTTTTGATATTTTAAATTCTCTATTTTATTTTTTACTTTTCTTGATTTCAATTAAGCTCTCATCTTAATAAACGGTTGCATAATAAATTAATTAATAGATATAATAAATTAATTAATAGAGTATATCTTCTAACTGTTATTTAATAAAGCAAGTTTTTTTTAATCATATAATATTATTATTTTCAATGATTCACTTTCTGTTTGTTTCCTTTTCTTTTTTTTTTTTTTGGAATCATCGAATGCCAATTGACTAATGATCATGGCGGATGCTCGAGCTAGTTATCTGCACGCATTTCTAGCGGTTCCAAAATAAACAACTTAGACACTCCTATATATTAATTAAAATCGGGATGAGAGTAAATTGGTTATTTGATAGTTTATTGAAACTAGACTACTGGTAAAAAAATTTTAGTTCGTCTAAGACACTTGTTCCACCCCTTTAAGAATAAAAAATTTGAAGCTCTGAGTCGAAATTTATCCACCAAAGTGTATAAAGTAGCTTTTCTTAATAAAAAATAATAACGCAAGATATGGTACTATATACTATTCGATTACAAGACTCACTTTAGCCTGGTTGAAGTATAAACCGGCAAATTAGAGCCCTGCTCGGACAAGTACCGTAATTCCACACCTTATTTGGACTAAACTATTTTTGAATAATCCCATAAATGAGATTCAAAAACAAGAGTGGGCTTGGCCGAGTCCGAGCAGATTCGGGTCAAAAAATTTGGACCTAAGCCTAATTATTAAATTAATTAAAATTTCATGAAGAAGGTAGAGGCTGCGTCAATGGAGCACGCCTTTTTGAGATAGATAGATAGGTTGCGTGAATTGCTTGGTATGAATTATTATAGATCTCGAGTAAACGAAACTAATCACACCTGACCTTACATTTTATCACACCGAGTTATACCAATTTTATCGCGCTCATTTCGCCCCGATTTCACTTTAAAATATTGAATCATCTTCCCGTTGTTGATATTATTATATATTACAATGACGAAGCTTTTATTTCTTCAGCTATCGAATAATACCAGTTTGGTTTAGCTACCTTTATTACGATAGATATTATTGAACCAAATTTCGTTTCATTCAATTCTTAAATTCATAATTTAAAATCGTTTTCACATCTAAAAATTTTTTTATGAATAAAAAAAATCCTTTAGTTTAAAGAAAAAATGAATGAATGATTCTTTTGAAAAAAAAAAAAAAAAAAAAAATTGTGGGAAATATAATAAATTATGATAATTTATACAAAAGAAATATAAAATAAATCTTTTCATCAAGGTTTTTTTTTACTATTTTAAAATCTATGAATGAATTCAATAATATGCATATTTTATTATAAAAATAATAATAATTAAAAAGAAATATTAGTATTGTAATCTAAATAATAATAAAGAATCTATTTTGGATTGAACGTTTAGAGCGGTTACCATATTTCAAATTTAGTGTGATTATATACATTTTAAAAAGTCTTAATTTTAATAATTATACCTTATTAGTGTGTAATGGTAGAAACCGAGGAAAATGACCTTTCAGTGACGTCATATTCAGGGGTTTACATTTATATAACACTAAAGATAAAAAAATTTGCAAGAAAAATAAGAAAAAATCAAACACTAATTAGCAAAAATTTTAAATACAGTTTTAATATTTTTGTAAATAATTATTAGATTTTGGAGCAAATGTCATTTTCCTGTTGAGTTGGATGACCTAACTGAAACTATCAATTAAAAAAAAGTACATTAAATTTTTTACATTTTGAGAAATGAAAATACTAATTATTTTTCTTCGCAAATTTGTTATATTAATAAAGAAATTTCAAAATTGTACCTCGAGGGAAATAGTTTAAATTCACAGAGCTAATAAACAAACGGATACAAGGTTATTGGTTAATATACAGGGTGCGCCGAAAATGATGTTTTAAAATCTCACATGAGTCATTATAATAGAAATAAGTCAATTATTTATTAAAGTATTTTTTTCCTCCCCCCGGATCTAATCTTTTAAAATATTCAAACTACATTTATTTCGAAAAATACAGGGTGTCCAAGATGAAACCGACCCCAGTCCTTTGACACACACATTATAGATGTATTAATCGCAGTGTGTATCTCACTGAAGTTGGGCCGGTTTCATCTTATTTTATTATTATTATTTCTTTGATATAATAGTTTGAAGGTATTGCTGAATAACTCGTAGATAGGTGTATGGGAAAAATAATACCTTATTTTATCTTATTTGTATTATAAATATAATATAATGCCAGGGCATCTTCAGCACAAAAATATGATCTGACGGAGGTCCCCGTGTCATATTTTTGTACTCAAGATGCCCTGGCAATATATTATATTTATAATTCAAATAAGAGTGACCCAAAAACGGCTGGTATTCTCCCTAACTTCTTTCCATATTATTATTTTATTATTCTGAAAAGTTTTCCTGAAAATAATCAATATCTTACAATATAGAAAACTGATCCTTCAACTTGCCACCCCTTCAATGCCGTTCCAAAATATTAATATTTTATATATCGTTTAATGTCTATATGGCCAGAGATGCCGAAAAGGCTAAAAAAATTGGAAGTTCTCTTATTTTACCTATGTATTTATCTTTTTAACAAATTCATCTTAGTGGTCCGCGTGATTTCAAATTCTGAATTTAGACGTCCGTGTGATCTAAAAGGTTGGCAGCGACCGCTGCTCTAGATTGTGGTAGAGAATAATCTAACGAAACAAACTTTATTTGTTTTGTAATATGTAAATTTGTATTTGTGTTTGATTGGACCTAGCCCACCTTTTGCCTCTAAGCAGGTCAGAAATAAATTTATTTATTTATTCATTTTCTTAAATTATTTTCCTCTTATTATCATATTTTTTCATTGTTAATTGTCTAGATGCTCAAAGAATATTAATTTTCTGCTTGTCTCAAAAATTAACTCTACTAATTTATCGCTTAAAAATCACCGATCCATATATTTAAAACAAAGTGAAAAAACATGAATGAATAAAAAAAATAAAAAAGAAAAGAAAAAAATTCAATAGATTAATTAATAAATAAACAAAACGTTCTGATTAAAATGAATGACGGATAATTAATTTCTCTCTCTCTCTCCTCTTTAGAAGAAAGTTTTATTTTCAATATGAATTAATCGTTACGTTTTTTGCTTTGAGTCTAGTTTAATGGTGACTGGGGATGAGAAATGGGTTACCTACGACAATATTGTGCGAAAACGATCGTTGTCAAAGCGCGACGAAACAGCTCAAACGATGGCCAAACCAGGATTAACGGCCAGGAAGGTTTTGCTGTGTGTTTGGTGGGACTGGAAAGGAATCATCTACTATGCGCTGCTTCCATATGGCCAAACAATAAATTCGGACCTCTATTGTCAACAATTAGACCGTTTGAAGCTAGCGATCGACCAAAAGCGGCCAGAATTTACCAATAAGAAAGGAGTTGTGTTCCATCAGGACAACGCCAGGCCACAATAGTGTCAATAGTGACTCGCCAGAAACTCCAGAGGCTTGATTGGGAAGTTTTGATGCGTCCACTTTATAGTCCGGACCTTGCACCAAGCGATTACTATCTTTTTTTATAATTGCAAAACTTCCTTGATGATAAGAAATTGTCCTCAAGAGAAGATTGTGAAAATTGCTTAGTCGAGTTCTTTGCCAATAAGGACCAGGGCTTCTATGAAATAGACATTATGAAATTACCTTTAAAATGGCGACAAATTTTAGAACAAAACGGTGAATATTTAACCCAAATCGAACAATTCTATGTTAAATAAATTCTTGAAACGAAAAAATAATGAATTTCTTTTTCCCCCAACCTAATATTAATTCATCTTTTTTAAGAGATCTTTTCTTGCTTGCTCGGTCTCTATATATTTATACTTATACGTTTTATAGCAATCAGTAGGAAAGATAATCTTTATATTATAATATAATATTAATATTGTGAGCGATTTATTGGTGTTATCGGGATCTTGAGGGTCAGGATTTTTAACCTTATGGGTAGCTTTCTCTTTGCATCAGAACCATACTACTCAATAATATCAACGCTCAAAAAGGTCAGCTTTTAATAGATCCAATGGCAATAGTCTCAAATATAAAATTGTCATATTCTCCGAAAAGGCTTAAAATTCTAGATTCGACCTCAATGGAATCTACGTCCCGATAACACCAATAAATCTCTCACAATCTAAATAAGAATGACGGAGTATTCCTATCTAATATATATTGAAAGCATATATTAAAAACTAATAACTATTTCAAATGAAGCTGTTAAAATTTTATTATATTGTTTATGCAACATTTTTTTGGATACTTCGTTTCTATGAATAGACTTTGAAAAGAGATTAGATAAAAATGCATTTTTTCGAGCATTTTCCCTCTCCAAATACTAGAGAAATAAATAAGCTTATTTTCAAGAGATAATTCACTCGTTTAGATGGATGGCCTCGGGAGGGTGCTTTTTTTCAAAATGTATTTATTAATAAGATTATTTCTTTATAATTATTTCTTTATAATTAAATTCCAGAAATAATTTATATGATAAAAAAATTAACTTGTTTCCTGTTTGAAAAATCGCATTTCATTTTATACACGGATACTATTGGTTGCTCTAGCCAGATTCTAGCAGCTTGATAACTAGTTTTCTTTATATTTTTCCTTTCTCTTACCTATATATGAAACATAGAATGAGAAAGTATTGCGAACGGAAATACATGTTTTGAGGTTCCCTGAGTCTAAAAAAAAGGCAAAATTGCCTGTCTCTCTGTGTGTGTGTGTAAGATTTCTCAAAAACGAAAAAAATACAAATCTGAAATTTCAAGCTAGATCCCCTCGTCGCTTTCACCTCAAAGCTTTTAAATAAAATCTGCAAACGGTTGCTAGTTCTTAACTGATATACTTTTCAATTTTCCTAAAATTTGCTCTAGCGTTTGTTATTAAAATTCAGAAAACAATTATTTATTAGATGATCTTTGAAATGTATTAACCCTTATTTCTCCAAAATTAAACAATTTCTAGGGCCCATTTTACCCTTATACGTCTTTAGACTTTTTATGATTTTCTCATAAACTACTCTAACGATATTGATTAAATTAGACCTACATTGTTTTATTAAGAGATTAATTAGAGAAAGGCCACGTAGGGGACCCGACACAAAAAATTTAGTCAGCACATCGCTCAGCTTTCCTGACCTTTAGTAAAAGAAATTTGTGTGATCTGCGTTATGTCACACCTGATTTTTTAAATTATATTTACTAATATTTTTATATATCAATATATAAAATTATAACGAGGAGCAGCAAAAAAAAACAGAGCATGACGAACAAACGAACAGATACATAGAATATTTAATAGGTTTTTACCTAGAATTATTTGGATAATTAGATTTAAATCTCTAATATGATAGAAAAGGACTATCTGGAAACCTAACTGGATCCTCCCTAATTCTTCACCTCCGACAATAGAGACACGCCGATTGGAATTCCCCGGTTATTTGTCCGAGGTCTTTGGCCATAATCATCCATAGCATCAAATGAATTTATTTTTTTTATTAACCTCTAACTCCTATATTCCTATTCTTTTCTAATCCTAGAGAGATCCTCTACTTGTAAGTTCCTTCCAGAAATCCACTTCATATCACCCTAATAGCTCTTGAAAATAAAGTAAATATTAATATTGACTAAATAGGGTTTGTTTGGAATTGGTGGTAGTTTCCAAATGCTCCCCTATAAGGTCACCACTCACTATATGTGAAGAGATTGTCTCCCGGAGCCATCATAAATGTCCAATGTCAAACAATAATCTTGCAAATATTTCTTAAAGTTTAGAGCATGGGTTGCAGGAAGGTAGGCAGCCCAAATGATCAACTCACTTGGAATTTTCGATTAATTGCTACACAGCCTCTCTAGAACGAAGCTTACAATTAATTTTTAAATGTTGATTAGTTAGGAATTAGTGTGAAAAAAATAAATCATAGTTTAGTTTTATAAACACCAAGATATAAAATAACATATAAATAATAATATATTATTTTTTTTTAATTTTTAGATTATTTATTAAAAAAAAAATGTAATATTAATTTTTAGGGAATTATTGGTCTGTTTTAAAAGAGCTCTGGAGCAATTAATCGAAAAATCCATTAATATATTGGTCATTTGGGTTGGCTACATTCTGGCAATTAAATCTATCCACTCCATAATATATAGCCTCAAATAATAAAAAATTAAAATTATCCCTAAGGAGAAGCTTCCCCAAGATGATACTTGATATTTGTCTTGACTTTCTATAAAAGGGATGTTAAGAAGTATTGTTCCAATGATCATTACTACTTTGAAATTTATACAAATGCGGTTAGAAAATAAAATAGGAAATAAAACCAAATGAATGAGGCTAGAATAAAGAGAAGCGCATGAAGGCACTTTGGATTAATACAAGGGGTTTGAGAAGGGGATTTTGCCTGTCTGATTCAAATGGAAAAGAAAAACTTCGTACTAATCAAATTTAAATTAATTAAATACACCAATAGTTATCGTTTACAGTGTATTCATATAAAATTATTTAAAAGCCTAAAACTACTACTAAAAAAAATTAAAATGTTCTTAAATTTGAACTTTACTAACTTCATTCTTTTCTATTCTAGAACTACTACACTACTGGACTTCCAAACCCTTGACTTTAAGAGTTATCAATATTGGCACTGTCAACTACTACAACACACCGAGATATGAACAAGTGAAAACATCCGATCACTTCTAAATCACGTTATGTAAGTGAAATTTTTTTTTACTACATTAAAGTTTATTCCAGGCCCGGGCTAAGGAAATTTAGTGTCTTGAGTTTAATGTTTAACATCCCTTTCCTAGGTTTTTTATTGAATGTTTTCAAAAGGCAATTTTTCCTTTAGAATATTAATTTAATTTTAAATGAAATTAAAACAATCTTTTTTTATAAAAATATATTCATTAATTCTTACTTAATACAAAAGTTTAACACAGTTTAGGTCCCTTGCTAAACTAAGAAAGAGTAATCTGATGAACATATTATCTATTGTATAAAAGATTTATTTTATTATTTGAAAATATATATATATATATATTGGTATCATATTGATTTAAATACATTTTCAATGGACTTCCGAACCCTTGACTTTAAGAGTTATCAATATTGGCATTGTCAATTCTAACCTCTTGGCTATGTGGTGAGAAAAAAAAAACAATATTAGCATTTCTCTTGTTATGAAATTCCTAACTTAATTATTGGAATTTATTGTTGCGTAGAGTTAAAAAAAAAGTTCTTTATTCACCTCAGAACTGAAATCTTTGGTAAGAATCTCATCATTTCTAAGTCCTATGAAAATTTAGGTACTAAAAAAAGATATTTCTTCACGGAAAAATTTTTAAATATTGGGTCTACCAGAAAGTTCTGTAACCAAAAATAAATGAATATTTGTTGTTATATCCTTATTCTATATATTGTTCCTCACTTTCTCCGACTCTTTTCAGAAGAAAAAAAAACCCTTACAAAAATATCGTTACATGGTGGCCTTTTGCTAAATTTAAAATATAACTTCTCATTAAGATTGCTTAGCTTTCTTGTGTGGGATCAAATTTCTCTCATAGGTCTTAAAAGTCTCTACGTGACTTTTGGACACCACAAGATATTGAATATTAAATTATTTACTATATATAAAATTTATTTCAGCTAAGTCTTACTCTACTTAAACTAAGACAAAAGAATTTCAAGTTCAAGAACCATTTTCTGTCTGACCTTGACTATAATATAATTTTAGATAGTTAAATATCTTTCCTCTTGTGGTTGATAGACAGCAAGACTCCTTGCTTTAATTAACTAAGAAAAAAAAAGATTATCTTATTGCCTCAAGGAATTTAAACAAATCCTATATATCATCGCCTGAAAATGATAATTAAAACTCATTGTTAAAATTTATTTTTCTATAGTCGAGCTATTTTCTGAATTTTTCAAATCTTAACCCCGTTCTCAAACTGTGAACGACGGATCCCTCCACGCCATATGCAATTAACAAATATTAAGCTGAAATAGTCTTTCATTAGGATTCCTTTATTCACATTATGACCCTCCTTCTCTGTTTTCTCTCGACTCCTTTGAATTAGGTAGCTATGAAATTCAAAAAATTCTCTATTAAATATATATGTTTCTATATATATAAATATTTAAATTCCCCTTAAGATTTTTCTTAGAAATGTTTCTGAATATGGTCATATTTTAATTTCAATACTAACAATCGGCCAAAAAGAAGTAGTACTTTGCTATTAAAATATTTTGAAAACTAATTTGAGCGTAATAATATCCAAAAACATTTGGAAAAATATATTTTTCAACTTAGGAGATAGAGGAAAACAGGCACTATTGTGGTACTTTTGATATCCATCAAGTATAAATTTTTTAGATTAAATCCGACCCACCACACTCTTAAGAAAATTGCGTAAGAAAATTTAACTACGCCTTGTCTATAAGAATAAAGAAAAAATAAAAAAAGTCGATTTTATTATTCACCCAAGTTTTTTTTACATAAATAATTTATTTTGACCTTGATTTGTTAACACAAAGTGTATCAATTACATCATCCAAATTCGAAAATTTTTTCCTTTTATTTATTTATTTTTTTCCTGAGGGGAAATTAAAAATAAGTTGGAATAAAAAAAAAACGAAAGCATTTCCAAAAACAGTGCTCTTCAAATGTTTTTCATCGCGACCCCATTTCAACAGTCGAATTTTTTTTTTGCATCCCCCGTAACTACTTACCATAGGAATAAAACTAAAATGTTTTTCTAAATGGTTTGAAATATTCTTTATAATTATTAATCAAGTAATGTGCTCAAAACACCTCGCGACCACTGTAGAGCCTTGACCTAGAAGATAACAAAATTCTTAAAATTTCTTCTCTTTAATTTCATTAAAATTAAAATAAAACTTTAAGAATGAAAACATTTATACAAGGATTCCAAAATGTTTGCCCAGATGAGTCAAATTTAGAAATTCTTAAATATTTTAGGGACTAAATTTAAATTGTTAAGAAAGCATATAGCTTATTTTGCCGGTCGCATTTAGGAAACCCCTGCAGCAAAGTAGGCGATATTAATTCATTTTATTCAATTAGAGAATACAAACGATAAAAGTTTAACGGGATCCATTAGCCATCAATATTTATTTAAATAGGAAGGCATTATGAATAAGTTATATGTTTCAAAACGAAGAGAACCAACCACTCAGTGATTGGATTGTGAAGCTTAATTCTACTCCAAGAGGTAGGGGATAATAATATCTTATAGTTATCTATTTCTACATACATATAATTTAAAGATTGAATTGAAGTGAGTACAGAGATATAATTAAAAAATTTTTACAATTAAGAACCTGTATATATGTTTTTAGGTTTCCGCCCCAGAAATCGTTAAACAACTTCCTACGCAGAACCTTTTACAATTTTTAGGCCAATTACAAAAATACTATTTTTACTTTTATAATATATCCGGCGGTCACTAGTCGATAAATACAATATTACACTTTTTTCTTTTCTGAAAGGAAGATTCTACAACTTGGCTTAAATTTAAGTTAATTCATAGGAGGTTGTGGTGGGGATTTCTGGAGCTGAAAAAGGAGATCGCATCCAATTTTTCTATCAATAATTATTTATATTTTCACCATGGGTGCATAAATTCATTTCTTTTTGATTGCTTGAAGGTAGGCAACTCAAATGACAAATATGCGCAATCGCTCGAAAAATGCATTTATGGATCGGTTATTTGAGTTATCTAATTTCCCGTAGGCAAAAATGAATAAATTTGCAATAACTCCATGGTATAAGATGTTAGTCTCTGCCCCTTGAAGTAAAATCAATATATAATCATTCAGTTATTTTGAATTTAATTAATATAGGAGTTTTAGCGGTTCCAGCTAGGTACATACTCAGGAAAAATTTCTTGGCGGAGAAACAACTGATTTTCAGAAAACCCCTCCGGCCAATTTCACTTTGGAAATCCCAGATAAACAATGTAGACTTCCCCATTTCGGATGGGGGAGGGGGAAGTACTTTCTGTTAATAGCGAAGAATCGGTTACCTATACTCACGCGTCAGAGAACTCTATCCATAGGGCTATCAATAAATTTAGGATAAAATTTAATAATACAGAAGAATATTGTAATAGAAAAAAATTTGGAAGACTGAAATATGGCTAGATAAAATTTTGATAAGGAATAAATATCCAAAATTTTATTTTAAATAATTTTACCTAATTATCCGAATAATTATCTGAAAAATTTTAATCTTTAAAAAAAAAAACATTATAAATAAATTGAAAATTTTTTTTAAGTTCATTTTTCAACATTTTTTTAATGAGTTTTTTAAATAACAAATACAATTCCATTTAATCATTTGTTTATATTGATATAATAAAACCGCCTATGAATGAGAGCATTAATCAAGTGAAGGAGAAAAAGAGAAAGAGACGAAATTCAAGGAAAAAGACTAAACGAGTTTTCAGCTAGGGGATATAATAAACCTGCACAAATCGACCTATAATAATAATAATAATAATTATAAGTTATATAATATTTAAAACTCTTCTTCTCTCGCAAAAAGAGAACAACAAAATAGATTAACTTTCCAGTAGCGTAGGCAGCCTAAGGCATTTAAAAAAAAAATAAAAAATAAAAAGTACAACAAAATAAATCTTAAAAATAGATGGAGAGAGTCAAGTGGTGATGTGCAAATTTCATACCGGAAATTTACCGCCCCATTATTACTTTACAAATTTTTTGCTAGATTAAAGAATTGAGAGTGAAGTTAACAATTCCAAACGGTTTTCAATGAACCTTGTTTCATATAGAAAGACAAAAATAAGTTAATTTGTAAAATATTAAGGGAATTTGGTTTGAGACTTATTCGTCTTATTGTTTTAATAATCCAGAAAATATTTGGTATTAAAAAAAGCATTTATTATTATATAAGGCACATGTCTCAGATTTATTTAGAAGGGTGTAATGTGGCGTTTATTGCTTTACTCTAAACAAATTGTGTAACATGGAACACTTCCGCATTCCGCCTGGTACATCATTAGAAACATGGCATAGAAGCAGAAAACGTCTTATTAATTAGTGCTGAATTCAAATTGATTTTAAAATAATTAAATCAAAGTAGAAAATTAGACATTTTTTTTCCAATACTTTGCATTTTTTTATTTATACTTATTTAAAATTTAAAGAAAATCATTTTAACTTTTTAACATTAACTAATCTTTTTTCGAAGATAAAAATTATACGATAAAGATCAAATTAAAATTAACCTTAATTTTGCACCATGGGGTGCATTCGTTGTTTTTTGCTTGCTGAAAGACGGGTAACCCAATTGACAATTCACTAATGGATTTTTAGATTAATTGCTCCAAAACTCCTCAGGAGCGGATCATTTAAATACAGTTGTTAAATCCCCCTAGATTTTAAAAATTAATATTTGCTCTACAGGAGCTATTAATCGAAAAAATTATTGAGTTGGTCATTTTGGTTGGCTACCTTCCAGCAAGCAACTAACTACAACTCATGATAGAAGTTTCACCTTCTACTTTAGCAGCGGATCCGCAGATTTTTTAATGCGGTGTCATAGAATGAAACCATTTGCGCAAAAGCTTTTGATGATCATCATTCCTTACTGGTCCTCTTCGACTTGTATTCTTACAGGTCTCCTCACTGAGATCTAAACGCACCATTCCATACCAGAGTCAATTAAGAAAGTACAATAGTTTGACACTTAGTTACGCATCTGGCTACAGATAAAGTTTTGCAACTACGTACTTTTTTTTTAACAATTTTTATATTTTATATTCGAGAAAGTAATTCTAATTTTAGAATTTTGCATGTCTTTGGAAAAGTAATTGCAACAACAAAAAAATTGTTTATAATAATTTTATGGATTTATTCTTTCTTAAGGTCTAAAAAACTCAAATTAATATTAATGCACACGGTTAATAAAACTAATTTTTAATGGAAATTAGTAAAATCTTTTCGACTTATTTTAATATTCAAATAGGTATACACAATTTTAATTATTATTCTAAGTGAATTCTTCATTTATGTTAATAAGGATTCAGATATAGACAATTCAAATCTGAGATAATAATAGAAGCTATTTAGTGATAAACTATTTCCATTAAATGTATGTAAAATCTTAATAACACATAGTAATTCAATTTATTTTTATTCAATTATTAAGGGCAGCGGAGGCGATTTAGATAAGGAAAAGGGAGAGGGGATGGCGTAACAAATTTTCTTTTCATAAGTAGAAAATTATTTTTCCTGATGATTATTGACCTATAAATCTTCTTGCTTATCTCTCAACTTAGAATACTGATAGGGCTTTGTTTGAAATGGTTGGTGTTTTTCAAACGATCTATAGACTGTAAAACACCAGTTAATATATTGTTTAAGAAAAAATTTTTGCGAGATGCATTTGATTGAGCCTCCTGGGCTCCAACCAGGATTTTCCATTTTCACGGCACATGTGCTAACTTTACACCAGGACGCATCTTAAACAATAACTTAGTATAAATGAAAATATATCGCCCAAAAATTTGTTGTCAGTATTCAAATGAAATACAAATTTTAAGGACCATTTTTGTAAATGATCTTTTTGTTTGGGTGCGACTATAAATAATATTAATATCCCAAAAACGAAAAAAACTCTCAAGGCTTAAATTTGCTATTTAACATTAGTATGCCAGCTAGGTTTTTAATAAAATCGTCAAACCGGATGTAAGAGTATTTTACTGGGATACCTTTTATGTTTGAAACTTTCTCAAAAACGGCTCTATAAGATTTTGATTAAAATTCAAATTAGATAAGTTTTGAAATCTTCTAATCATTAATAAACCATAATCCATCTTAAAATAATCATTTGAGACCTACTTTCTTGGGATACTTTTTGGTTTTTTTGACATTTTCTCAAACACTTGAATAGTAATTTTTCTATTAATTACAATACTTCAATGTTCTAGAGCGAACCATGCATTGAAATTTAACAACTGCGCCTGAATAATCCACTCTAGAGGAACAATTAATCAAAAAATTCATTAATGAGTTAGTCATTTTGGTTGCCTATCTTGCAGTAACAAACGAACTATTTTTGGCATCCTATGGTATATTAGAAAATTTTACTAATGAAATAATTAATTCTCCCTGTGTGGGCGAAAGGTGTGTGGCGTTCTTTTCACACCAGATTTTTTTTTTCAACAATTTGGTACTATAATTTGGTATAATAATAATAATTTTATTTATCCACTGCCATATGGCATAATAATAAATAATTATACAATATTTTTACATAATTTTATATTGCTCTTTTCACTTATTTATCATTTCTTCAGGAAATTCAGGGCCTTTTCATTGATCTTGTCACCAGTGAATCCCTTCCGGAAACATCAAGAAAATTTGCTATTATAAGTGTCTTTTTATTATTTCCTCCCCCTCCAGGCTTATCGTCCCTGGAAGTGGCGAATTAAATATATACCGTCCTTGTCTTCTCTTATTTTCCGAATGGCCATGTCACAAAATAATAATTTCTAGAATTTGTTTTTATTTTTGATGAATTTTGCTTTCACATGTCTTCTTGTTTACATTTCCAGTGTTATGTTTCGAATGTTTGTTTGTCCGTCTGTCATTGCCTTAGCATTGTCATTTCCGTTCACGCGATACTTCTCCCCCCCCCCCCCCCCCCCCCCCCCCCCTTCCACCCACCTCACCCTCACCCAACAAACATAAAGACCCAAGCA